>OZ001260.1:11612130-11617130 GCA_963924015.1 Macrophya annulata
TCTTACTTTGTCTACGATTTCCAAGAGCAGCATAAATATTTGAGACATGCAATTGTGGATTATATTGGTGGTAATTGGGAATTATTCAAAAATTTTGTGACTGAAAATGACTTTCATAATACAATAATCAGGAATAAAGAAGATTATTTGCATCATATGCGGCAGAATGGAGTATTCGGTGGGCATATTGAAATACAGGCTTTTGTAGATATTTACAACATATGTATTATTATATATCAAAATGATATCGGAACACCTCTGATATTTAATTCGCTTTTATTACAAAATAAATTAATCTTAAAACTGACCGGTCCGTTCGATTATGGTCATTATGATTTTATTAGTTGTAGTAATATTTTATTTAGAACGAATTATAAAAGTTTTTATAGAGACTGTTATTATAAAAAAAATTCAAAAACAATTAATGATCTCCGAAAAGATCAAGTTTTGTTTGTGACTACCAGAGCTGCGAAAAGAAAAAATGATTTGGTTGAAAATTTAAATGAAAAACATTTGGAAAATAAAAGAAAAAAAGACTTGGTTAATAACATGGGTCCACGAACGTTACAACAGAAGGGACAAAGAAATTTAATTCAAAATATGAGTATGAGTCGTTTAAAGAAAAAGAAACATAAGGATCAAAATAAGTTTATGAATTTATCATCAGGCCTAATATTTTCCATCAAAAACTGAGTAGTGGTAAATGGGAGAGTAGATTCAGTACTTTTGGATCGTTTAGATTGACTTCGAGCACTATGCTTTGAAGATTTTCGCTGAGCACGTGCAAAAATTACAACATTATTAAAATCCGGATGTCACACAAAAAAATTCTTTGTAACTATGTACAGACCTGCACATTAATGGTTTGAACATGAACATAGCTGCGCCTGGAGTTTCGATTCGACTCTCGATCCAACTCGCACCACGGAGCAGTCGACAAGCAGACACTTTTTTTCGCTCAACAATAGTTATACCGTTGTTTCCCGAGAAAAGCGTCTGCTTTTCGACTGCTCCGTGGTGCGAGTTGGATCAAGAGTCGAATCGAAACTCTGAGCACAGCTATGTTCATGTTCAAACCATTAATGTGCAGGTCTGTACGTACCTTTAAAGTATGCTTCGATAGTTTATCGTGTACAGAATTGTTTTGCGACATGATTAGTAAACAAGAACTGTGTATATTCAGAATTTATCCAACTGATTGAATCAATGAATTTAAATTATTATGAGGTTGTCAAGCACAAAAATTTATCGCAGGTGAAATAAAAAAATTGAGGACTCATTTCCTCATCAACGAATTTCGTGGGAATTTGTTTTATATATATATATATATATATATATATATATATATATATATATATATATATATATATATATATATATATATATATATATATATATATATATATATATATATATATATATATATATATACACATATATATATATATATATATATATGCATTAGGTGTATACATAACTATATATAATATATTTTTTACACAACTATGCAACGGACATGGGGGTTGGCGTGCGTCGCACGCAGGGGGGCTTACCCCCTAGTATATATATATATATATATATATATATATATATATATATATATATATATATATATATATATATATATATATATATATATATATTTATACCGTGTGTTTGTGAATAGGCGCGACAGTATGTCCAGTAGCGGATGTACAGTCGCCCATCGCGTGGGTATATTCACGTTATGTGAATTTATCGGTATGGTATAGTAGATCACAGTCTAAGTTCAATCCACGTGATCATTAATAGCTGCGGAGTCCAATACTTTAATGACGCGCTTGGTCGTACTTTTGCATCAAGTGTCACACAATAAATCACATCTAAATGAAGTAGATGTACTCTTTACTTTTGCGGATTTGTGGATAGGATCCACTGTTTACCGAGTATGCGGAGCATGAAGAACATTTCGTAAGTTTGATAATTGTTTTGAATAACAATATTCAACGTTTGTCATACTATAGCCAAGAGCATGACCAAGCCCGCCATCAAACGGCGTACTGATGTATTAACCTCCACAGCGTATGATCACGTACATTTTTAGACAGAATCTACTATACCATACCAATAAATTCGCATAACGTGAATACCCACGCGATGGGCGACTGTACATCCGCTACTGGACATACTGTCGCGCCTATTCACAAACACACGGTATATATATGGGGAATTCCATCTCAACTCGACCTATCAAAAAGCCTGACCCCTTTCGAAAATTCTGAAACTTTATGATAATTCAACATTGGTTAGTAAAAGTATTTGTGATTTTTTTTAGATTTTTGGGGGCAACCATTTTCAAGATAGCTGACTGTCGATTCCGATTCAAAACCAACATTTTCGTCGTCCTACACAAGAATATCTCGGAAACTGTTCATCGTAAAAGAATTTTTGACTGATGGAAAAAGTTTTGTTTTCAATTCGGCTTTTTGAAAATAATTTTTTGAAAATTTACAAATTTCCAGAAATTGCTTTTTTTTGTAAACAGTTTTGATTATTTTTTTTCGTCAAGTCGGCCATGATCGATTTTGCTGAAATTTTCAAAGAATGTTCTTTTATTGGTGTGGATTATGTCATAAAATTTTCATCATGGGCCCAAATCTCGTTTAGAAGTGACAATCACCGGTCTATGAGACTATTTTGGCAAAAATGCGTTGTACGTGTTCGAAAATGAGAGTATCAGTACAAAAATTGCTTTTGAAGTACTTTTCATTCGAAAATTGTATGCGTAAGCATGAGGGTGGTCCGAAAAAGTCGATATTCTTTTTATTTTCTTCTTCCATTACGTGAAATATGTTATTACATGGTGAAAAAAAACTTTTCCCCAAATATATATGTGTATATATATATATATATATATATATATATATATATATATATATATATATATATATATATATATATATATATATATATATATATATATATATATATATATATATATATATATATATATATATATATATATATATATATATATATATATATATATATATATATATATATATATATATATATATATATATATATATGTATATATATGTGTATATATATGTATATATATATGTATATATATATATATATATATGTATATATATATATATATATATATATATATATATATATATATATATATATATATATATATATATATATATATATATATATATATATATATATATATATATATATATATATATATATATATACATATATATACACATATATACACATATATATATATATATATATATATATATATATATATATATATATATATATATATATATATATATATATATATATATATATATGAAACAAATTCCCACGAAATTCGTTGATGAGGAAATGAGTCCTCAATTTTTTTTGTATGTATGTGTGTGTGTGTGTGTGTGTGTGTGTGTGTGTGTGTGTGTGTGTACATATATGTATGTATGTATATATGTATATATGTATATATGTATACAGGGTGAGGCACGTAAAGTGTTACAGACCAATATCTCGGAAATTAATCATGATACGAAAGAATACTTCCGATAAAACTTCTATGATATTGAAGGAGAAACAAAATGGTGCAGCATTATTTTTAGTTGGTGGAGATGCCAAGGCCGAGGGAAGGTCAACTTTGTTTTTTTAAATGGAAATCCATATTTTTCATTACGAAATTTTGTTCTACTTGAAAAATCAAACGACTTTGATATGAAACATTTTTTTGTGAGACATCAATTTTTCTTGATATTCAACAGAACAATTAGAGTTTTTACAACTTTTAAGAACATTTCACTTCTAAGATATTAAGTTTGGAGGAAAATTTCAGAAGACAAAAAGTGCGTAACTTCTTGCGAAGGTTCTTGAAGAATAATCGCAGATTTTTTTAACAATTTTTGATTGCAGCTTTTTGAGTTGTTAAAAAAAAAAATAAAATTGTTAACAAAAAATCTGCAATTACTTCCCAAAAATCTTCGCATGAAATTACGCACTTTTTGTCCTCTCAAATTTTTCTCCAAACTGGATATTTTAGAGGTGAAATGTTCCTAAACGTTGTAAAAACTCTAGTTGTTCAGTTGAATATCATAAAAAATTGATGTCTCACAAAAAAATGTTTCATACCAAAGTTGTTTGATTTTTCAAGTAGAACAAAATTGCGTAATGAAAAATATGGGTTTCCATTCAAAAAAACAAAGTTGACCTTCCCCTGACCTCAGCGGCACCTCCACTGAACAACCCAATAACGCGAACTCCTTTCTGCCTATCAACCCTACAACTTTGGTCGGAAATATTTTTCCGTACCTGCAATAGCTTCGAAGAAAACAGCGTGTAACACTTTAGGTGCCTCACCCTGTATATGTATATATGTATATATGTATATATATATATATATATATATATATATATATATATATATATATGTATGTATATATATGTATGTATGTATGTATGTATGTGTGTATTATATATATATATATATACAGTACTCAACTATACTTTTTTGTAATCAATACTGTTCTTAACAATTCTGAAGATGGTCGGCCATGTCATACGATCAAAACGTCAAATAAATTTTCGTTGTCACGAAGAAAAAACCGTTCATACCCGATATCTCCAACAATCCTACTACCACTACATGGTCAACAAACAAATTACACAAATCTTTGCCAAAAATACAAAGTTTAGATCATGTTCTGATTTATTCCGATCTCACAAATCAATAGGAAAAACGAGTTGAAATTTACGTATGGTTCTTATAATTCATTTTCCACTCGCAGAGTTTGTTCCATTATTAGGCAGTGCGTTGAAAGAATTGATATTCGTATCGCAATGCATTATCGTAACGAACTTCTCTTTTCGTTGATGAGTATCGCGGCCCACAGTTGGCCTCATTTAACCTCGCTTTAAGACGGTTCTCAGTAATCAGTCTCGCAGCGTTCGAAATAATCTTCCCGAAATTGTTTATTAGCTGCGAA
>OZ001260.1:11622130-11642130 GCA_963924015.1 Macrophya annulata
GCAGTATTGCATCGATATTTTGACACTTTCAAGAAAGCCTATGTAACCGTACGTGATCAAAATGAGTAACAACATGCCCTCTATTTGCTATCGAGGATAATGAATTATTATACAGTTCCAATATCGTGTAAAAATGTCTGTGACGATTCATCTCAATTATAACAAAGGGTCGGCTGTAAATTACTTATATTTATTTGAATACTTATTGCTCTGACTACGGAAGTTGGATATAACGTAGAATTCATAAAGGAATCAGAAATTCAGTAATAATGAAGAGATCAACGCTAATAATATGTATAGGGCAAATAGAAATAACCTCATTTAAATTCACATACAAATCCAGTCCTAGAACTCACTACAGCTGTTGTGGGAAATTTGACCGTCAGTTCTCAAAATGAGTAAAAATAAGCCATCGATTACTTATCTAGGATAAAGAATTGTGATAAGGTCCCAATATTGTATATAAAATTTGGAAATATTCTACATTGCAAAAATGAGCAGGCACGTGGCATCGTTACCTAAAATATGAATTTGTAATTAAATGCAAGATATAATATATAATGCGAACTCAGTCATTGTTCTCTGTAAAACGTATTTTGTACAAAAGCTATAAATGCGTGCCGTGTGGCTGGTCGTGATTAGATGAGGAAGATACTTGTTTATTACATTGAAAATTGATGTAAATGAGATATGCGGAATATCAGTTAATTGACAACAGGTGATGAGATTGGACAAGAAATGACCATGAGATTGAACAAAATAATAAAATTAATTTTTATAACACAATAATGACCATACGTGATCAAAATGAGGTATGGTTTCATATCACGTATAAAATAGTCACATATTCTATGAACATACATAATCGTGAATGTTTTATTATGAAAATTAGTAGGGAGATGGCATCGTTACCTAAGATTCGATGAGATATTTGCAATTCAATGCCGAATATAATGAATGATGTGAACTAAGTCAGTGCCTCATGTAATATCTTGTGCACTGAGAGCTATCACCGCATGCAATGTGGCTGAACATAATTAGATTAGCGAGATAAAAATCTGAGAACTGGAAAATGAAAATAAATCAAAAACTGAAGATAATCATCATTTGACTAGTTTAAGTTAATTTGATCAGCATCTGGGCCTTCGATGATGTAAGTATAGTTCTTCGTAGCCAAAATTTTCGTTGTGAATATTTTTTTAACGTTTTTTCAACTTTGTTCTGTCAGCTTGAAACTCTTCGGACAACTTTTAGTAAGCAGAGAACTTGTCAAAGTCAAAATTATAAGCGACGACGGTATATAATTTCATCATCGGTGGCTCGATTGCTGATCAAACTTGAATCACTAGAATATTTACAATTATGCAACCAAATTGCATCTTCAACTCTTTAGGCAAGACCCTACTAAAATCTTGACCAAGAGGAGTTTTTTATTTTCCAATTAGCCAAGAAAGGTCGAATCGAAAAAGTGATACTACCAATTCTAGATTACGGTAAAATATGTTTTCAAACAAAATCTCAGTCTTCTGCGATGAAAGTGTATGCGCAGGAAACCCTTTGCAGCGCTGTGAGGGACAGATTCTGCGAAAGGTTCCCTACGCATACACTTTCAGTGCAGAAGACTAAAATTTATCAGTAAAACACTTTCAATAGAACTTATAACGGTTAGATTTATAGAAATGAATAGTATTCTGAAAAATATTATTCAACAGAAACGGTTGAGAAAATCAAAACGTGTACAAAAAGTAATGAAATCCCCCAAAAGCACCTCGGGTGCAAAAACTTTGCGCCAAGTACATTAAAACGTAGTAACTATCAACAAAAATTTGTTAACAAAATATTCAAAGTAATAGCATTTGATCTACAAAAGTATTGAAATCAATGGACTTTGCCAAGTACAATTGAATTTGCTTCCCATTAATTTCTAAATATTGATATTTCAATATACATAACATGTTACAACATGCAACATACGTACTCATATAAGAAACGATCAATTATAAATAAAATGACGGAAAAACAATGAAAAGAAAAAAAAAAATTTGGAGGTAGTGGTACTTGGCGGGCATTTTTGTAAAAAGTACAAGAAACTATAAATTGAACTATTTCAATATTCTTATAATAACTTCAACATCAGCCCGCCAAGTACCACTACCTCCAAATTTTTTTTTTTCTTTTCTTTGTTTTTCCGTCATTTTATTTATAATTGATCGTTTCTTATATGAGTACGTATGTTGCATGTTGTAACATGTTATGTATATTGAAATATCAATATTTAGAAATTAATTGGAAGCAAATTCAATTGTACTTGGCAAAGTCCATTGATTTCAATACTTTTGTAGATCAAATGCTATTACTTTGAATATTTTGTTAACAAATTTTTGTTGATAGTTACTACGTTTTAATGTACTTGGCGCAAAGTTTTTACACCCGAGGTGCTTTTGGGGGTTCTTTATCCTAATAGGGATAATATTAAGACTTCTGAAAGGGTGAATCACTACCCGTCCCTTCAAATAACTTAACTTTCTAATTTTACGGATCCGGACAGGCTTTCGCCACGACAGGACCGTTTCCCTTTTTATTCCCCTAAACCTACGTCCCTACGGATCAGGATTAGCTTACGCACCTCGTGACCGTTTCTGGCGTGGATCCGGGTCGACCTCGTTGAGTTCTCAACCGATCAACCAGTACCACTGCTAGCTACTGATTCTAAGTTTCCTAATTCGTGAATATTAGCAATCTTTTTATCACTAATATCACCCTACAGAACCGGACAGGCTTTCGCCACGACAGGTCTGTTTCTGGTGTAAGTACTAGCAACCCACTTAGTCTGCGAAGACTCGGGGAAGGCTTTCGCGCTACCGCTATCTTGCACCACCTGGTTCACCAGTACTCACTCTATCTTGATTTTACTTACGACAATTCCCCCTTTTCGCGACCCACTGCAAGGAGAGAAAAGCAAGCACAAAATAATTTTATTATGTTAATGACTGAATGAATTTTATTTATAATCTAACTTATTCTAGTTTCTATTTACAATGTTCCTTGGTTTTTTTGCATTTGCCGTGAAGTTTTGTATTTTTGTTTAGTTTAATTTACCCGAGAGTGTGTGACTGTGATTTTGTTTTGTTTTGTTTTTGTCCGTCTCAAACGTAATTAAACTATCGGTTATACACTATCGCGCTTTGCGAAGGATGCTACTTTTATATATTTTTATAGAATAAACTATGATCGCTTTGATCGTTAGTTTAGGCTATGCAATGAATTTATTGGACTACTTTTCGAACAAGCGCTTTGCGTAGTTTGAATCGAAGTGATACTTTGGCTGTGAGTCGACTAAGCGCTCTGCTTATGTCGCTCGGTTTAATACTTTTTCGAAACAGCTGTAGACGCTCTGCTATCAGACTGAGTAATGTGTCTTAGCTGTTGCTGTTTATATAGCCGGTCTGACGCCCCATTGACGTCAGACTGGCTATCGAAGCTGATAATTCGTACCCATTGTCCGCTAGATGGCGTTGATCTTCACTGGGGTGGGGTCCAAAAGTTGGAAGTGTTACAATATATATACATATATATATATATATATACATATACATATATATATATACATATATATATACACATATATGTATATATACATATATGTATATATACATATGTGTATATATACATATGTGTATATATACATATATATACATACGTATATATACATACATACATATATACATACATACATATATATATATACATACATATATATATATATATACATACATATATATATATACATACATATATATATACATAAATATATATACATACATATATATACATACATACATACATACATACATACATACATACATATATACATACATACATATATACATACATACATATATACATTAGGGTGTGTCAAAAAAATTCGATATTTTTTTTTCTTCGCTCTCCGCCCAAAATATCGTAGGATACATTCAAAGAAACATTCTGACCAAATAACAGCTCTTAATTCTAAATATAAAAGGTCCATCATCGAATTTGAAGTTTTACCATTTAAATAACACAGAAAAATGATTTTTTTACCTTATTTATTCGTGCAACCCAGGAAAAATTTTTTTTTTCAAAAAACCCATGACTATGCCTTAAAATAGATTAAATTTGGAACAAAAAATTTTATTGAGCCGAGTATCTGTCTTCATTATTCGATTTCTTACAGAGCTTGGAAATCAAAATTTTCCATTTTTTGAATTTTTCAGCTAAACTATTGGAGTTGGACGAAAAAGTTGAAGGACAATTTTGTAGTTTATCTGACGCACTACAAAAAAGTTTCAGGCAAATTTTTTATATCGTCAATATTCAAAAAGTTATACGCGTGTAAAGTCATTATTTTTGTAATTATACATTTTTTAAAAAACCATCAAAATAAGCTTAAATAAGTCAGTAACTTTTGATGGGTGTCAATATAAAAAATTGTACTAGGGCAATTTCTCTTAAAATTTAATTTTTTTATGGTTCTCTATTGTTTTTTTGTATAAACATCGATATTTTACTTAGAAAAAATGTATTAATACAAAAATAATGACTTTACACGCGTATAACTTTTTGAATATTGACGATACAAAAAATTTGCCTGAAACTTTTTTGTAGTGCGTCAGATAAACTACAAAATTGTCTTTTAACTTTTTCGTCTAACTCCAATAGTTTAGCTGAAAAATTCAAAAAATGGAAAATTTTGATTCCAAAGCTCTGTAAGAAATCGAATAATGAAGACAGATACTCGGCTCAATAAAATTTTTTGTTCCAAATTTAATCTATTTTAAGGCATAGTCATGGGTTTTTGGAAAAAAAAAATTCTTCCTGGGTTGCAAGAATAAATAAGGTAAAAAAATCATTTTTCTGTGTTATTTAAATGGTAAAACTTCAAATTCGATGATGGACCTTTTAAAATTGGAATTAAGAGCTGTTATTTGGTCAGAATGTTTGTTTGAACATATCCTACGATATTTTGAGCGGAGAGCGAAGAAAAAAAAATATCGAATTTTTTTGACACACCCTAATATACATACATATATATACATACATATATATATATATATACATATATATATACATATATATATATATATATATATATATATATATATATATATATATATATATATACATATATATATATATATATATATATATATATATATATATATATATATATATATATATATATATATATATATATATGTACATATATATACATACATATATATACATACATATATATATATATATATATACATATATATATACATATATATATATATATATATATATATATATATATATATATATATATATATATATATATATATATATATATATATATATATATATATATATATATATATATATATATATATATATATATATATATATATATATATATATATATATATATATATATATATATATATATATATATATATATATATGTATATAAATATATATACACATATATATATATGTACATATATATATATGTACATATATGTACATATATGTACATATATATCGTATATATACAAGACGAGTCTTTTCTTAAAGACGAAGACGTTGAAGAAGAAGAAGTAGTTCTTCTTGTCGTTTTTGGAGGCGTTGTATTTAAACGTTGTTTGATAAACAATTAACAGGATTTAACAGAACTTTATATAACTTTCAATACGTTAACAGAAATCAATGAATGAATGCTTTTCAATTATATTTTCTTTGAGAGATGTCACGGTTCCGCGAGCTCCAGTTTCAAATCCAAGAATGATCTTCTAGCAGATCTTTTCAAAACATCAGGAGCCCAGCAACGATAGTCCTTTTTGAAACCGAGCGACTATCATCGCAGTAACGGCTCCGTGCGAGCGACATGAAGATCGCTCCATCTCTCCGAGAAAAGGAACTTAAGGGCAATCCCTAGTCGCCCACCTCCTTTTTGTCGAAAAAGGGGCGGAGTTGACACATGTCGATTATTATCCGAACCCAGGCGTCGAAAACGCAAAAACAAAATGCATAGCGTTAATTCTATTTCAATTCCTAACATATACGTACAAAAAGATATCCGTTTCATGCGAAAATAGAGCTTTCAGATCGCATTTAGATTCGTCAAGTGTGAATTTCCTCGGCGGCCATCATTATGCAGCTGTCCGCCGAGCTTCGCTAACCCGGCAGGTAGGTGGCGCCACGAATTTGTCGCTTCGACGCGAATTTCACGATTCTTTATATACTTTGGTGCATTATCCTTGCGTCGGAGCGATGTATTCGTGGCGCCACCTACCTGCCGGATCAGCGAAGCTCGGCGGACAGCTACATAATAATGGCCGCCGAGGAAATTCACACTTGACGAATCTAAATGCGATCTGAAAGCTCTATTTTCGCATGAAACGAATATGTTTTTGTACGTATATTTTAGGAATTGAAATAGAATTGACGCTATGCATTTTGTTTTTGCGTTTTCGACGCCTGGGTTCGGATAATAATCGACATGTGTCAACTCCGCCCCTTTTTCGACAAAAAGGAGGTGGGCGACTAGGGATTGCCCTTAAAATGATACGCGCCGACACGGCCAGACTGACTCCTCACGCGTCCTCGTGTGCATCAGTATTAAAATCTGTGAAAACAGGAATTTTGCAAAACTCTCAATACGTTCGGCCTGCCTGACCTTAATAAAATCTATCAACGGTTGCTAGAAGCTCTATTCCAAAATCATCTCTCATCATTATTTCTCAAAGAACACATTAACCAATACAAAGCATAAATTAGTCTTCTTGACAGAACTATACATATGATCTCAACGATCCATTGCCATCAAGGCAACCCTGTGTTCTCAATGCGAAACGACTGTCAACCATGTCAACCAACTATCACATAGCTGTCAACCATGTCAACCAGTCCGAAACCATATCAACACAACACCACACCATTTGCCGTTAGGTATTAACCAGAATAAGTGACACGCCCACACTTGACGAAAAAAAAAAAAAAAATTCTCTACTTTGATGAATTACGCGTGCGGGATCGATCCTATTCATCGTTAATCATTGAATAAAACCATTATAAATCATTTTTGACCACCGGTTCAGAGTTTTTTGCGGTTTTATTTTTTGGCTGGTAAAGTAGAACTATAGCATCCTCTTATTAAATCAACGATTCGCTCACAGTTTTCGTATTATTATTTCATTGGCTGAAAATATTTTATGAACTCATTCACGTACTACAAGCACAAATTATATTTCAATTTTAAGGTTGGATACTTTTAACCATATACCGAGAGGTTTTCTTGAAACTAAACAGTCGACAGCGTCTGCGTCAAATAATTCAATTTCATTGGTCGGCGAGTCCGTCTTTTGACGATATTTGAGCCTGTGAGTCTGTGACAGACGCCGAAACTCGCGCTTGCGCTGTCGACTGTTTAGTTTCTAGAAAACCTCTCGGTATGTAATACTCCTATATTGCTAATTCCTATAAGTGGAGGGGTTAGGAACTAAGAGAAACAGAATATATTTCTAACTCACTTCTTTACAACCCAATTAACATGTTCTGTGCAGCTGCGATAGTAATGGCGGATCGGCGGGTGTTAATAGTACATTGTTTACTGAGCGAGCAAACGGTCGTTTGCGCACCGAGTATAAAGTTGAGCACCGAGGCGAGGCGAAGCCGAGGTGCTTTCAACTTTATACGAGGCGCTAACGACCGTTTTCTCCGAGGTGAACATACTGTTACGGACGGGGGTCTAGGAGGTCCGTAAATTAATTGAGGGGTTCTCTAGGTGAATAAACAAGAGTAAATAGACAATAAATGGAGTTTGGAGATATTTGGGTAAAGGTTTGGGTTGTATTTTTAATACGTGTGTTCAGTTTAAGGTCTAGAACAAGACTGTTATTTACAATAAACGTCGTGATTAGTAACAGTGAACAAGGGAATGATGTTAACATCTTTTATTTAAGATGACTACTAGAGCGTGCGAAATATATATGTGAGGGGTGTATCACTTTCGTAACACTACCCCCCCCCCCCCCTAAGGAAAAGAGTCGACCCGACTCGTGAAAAGTTAAAGTTGCAAGTGAAAATTAAACTTCAGAAGGAAAATGAAAAGCTCTAGTAATCAAATGTGTGTAAGCGTTTGATTTGGGAAAGCTTGTGTGGTAAGTAAGTTATAAAGTTATAGATTTGATGCTTTCCCTCTAAACTATCCGGCATTTGCCTTAACTTCCAAGGGAAAAAACCACACTAAAAGACCTTGGAAAAATAGGTGAGATTAAATTATCAAAATGTGAGCGTTTAGTATAAAAATGTTCTTGGAAGAATTCTTTCTTGAAAGAAGAAACCGGTAGGATGCAGGATTAGGATGAGGATCGCGAGCGGTGAGCGGTAGGATCCTGCAACAAGGAGGTGAAGGGAAGACGTAAGGGACAGGAGCTCTGGAATGAAGTCGATCCTGGGTCCCAAAATCGCTCCGATCAAACCTCTTCAACAAATCAGTCGGTGAACGACCTAGGTGGGAGGACAAATATTAGTGTTTGGGCATAAAAGACATGTAAAATCTTTTTCAAATTGATCAAGGATGAAGAATCATTTTTTTTTTTTTTTTTTTTAAATAATATTGATCACTTGTGAAAATGATATATATTTTTTTTAATGAATAAAATCGGAACGATCTTATCTGAGGTCCGGAAAACAGATGGAAAATGTCAGGATAGGGATTGCGTCTTTTGTCCCTCAGATTAAAAGATCTACGTTAAGGAAATCTGAAAATCTTGTTAAAAGTTAGTTTCTTAAAACTAACACATTTATTTAAAATCCATTGGGATCTATTTAAATACGAAAACAAATGAAAGTACTTCTTGTACAAGAGAGACCACGCCTTCAGAGAAAACGCTATCTTAAAAACAAATGCAAGTAATTACCCGACTGGGTTACGGTAACCAAGAAGAAGGAGATTCAGTTGTTTCGTAACAAAGCCAACAAGCAGCTTGCCAGAAGAAACGAACAACATGATTACGTTTAAGAAATGGGTTTCGGAGCAAAAACAAAAAAAAGAGCTGGCGGTAAACGTGGGGGCACTCATGCTCCAAATCAACTGGCACAGGATAAACGAAGAAGGGTTCGAAAAAGAATGGAACTCCTTCCAATGCCTCCACGGTGAGGTCTACAAAGACAGAGGGCCTGGCTTCAGCTGCTACTCATGTAAATTTTTGTGAGTAAAGTTGGAAAAGATCCGTCTAAAATTAAATTTGTTCGCTATTTTATTTATGAGACTAATGTGACTTTGTCTCGTTACAGAAATCCGCAACGAGAGGGTTTTGTAATGGTGGAGTTCCACCACACACGAGAACTCCATGGGGTCCACTAAACCAGTGGAGCTGTTGCCGCATTTGCGGCAAGTTGCTTTCTGATGTGAGGAACGTCAATGGCTGTAGAAAATGCGAGGAAATTAAAACAATCATCAGAGAGTTGGCTTAGTGAAAAAGTATTTAAATCTAAATAAATGTATTTAAATAAATAAAATGAAAAATTAGAAGGGATATTTATTTCCGATTGAATGAATTCTGATAGACTCTGGATGAAAGAGACGCTTGCATGAAAATAAATGAAAGTGCGAGTTGAGCGGAATTAGTTTGTTTTGAATGCAAAGTTCAAGTGATAAACGATATAGAATCTCGCCATTACCGACAGGGTAATTCAAAATTCCTATAGATGGCGGGAAGAAATATCTGCAATCGATAACGTTATGAGAAAAAGAATCGACTCTCTATTATCGATCAAATGTCTATAACCTCGCAAAATTTTTTATATACAGAATCAGCTGATGATTCTGCGTCAATGATTAAAACTGGTGCTGGAAGAAATTGAAAAGTTTTATTTATCAACCAGTCTTCATGAACCTGGTGAAGAATCTTAAGATAATCTAATGAAATAAGATCTTCTTCGCTCCTGGAACGAGATACTATCCTTGAGTATGAGGTCTCTGGACTTAACCTCAAATACACAATTAGGTCTATTTCAAAATGGGGAGAACTGTCTATCAGGATTTGATAATTTTTTATTAGGAGGTGAGCTTCGAAGTCCTCGAAATCTTTTTGCCTACGCCTAGCCTCTATGAAGCAGTTAGTGCTAAAAATAGATCGTTCCATGATCTTATTTTTAAGTTGAGTCTGCAATAAATGTCTATCGAACATAACCATGGAAGCATGGTGTTGAAAGTGATAAGCATGGCGTGGAGGATTCTGATACATTCTTTCCAATAAATTTACTCCTAAAACATTCCTGTACTCTTCTAATGGTTCTAATACTGTTAAAATATCCTTATCTCCTAGGAACCTTTTTGTGAAGGTGGATTTCCCACATCCAATATTTCCCTCGACGACGATGATTAGGGGTCTGTCTGTAGGGCGAACAATTCCAAATGGTAGAACGCCAGACCACCTAGAAGCAGATGAAAACAAATACCTAAGGGAATATTAGGAGAGAAAAGGATTCAAATTTGCCCAAATTAATCGTTTAGGGAAGGAAGCCTCTGCTCATAAGGAGCTAGACGATCCAAATGAACGATTTTAGGTTTAGTACGAGTAGAACGTTGTATTCTATACACAACTTCATTGATTTTATCTTTAATTACATAAGGTCCCTCCCAATTGGATTGAAGCTTTGGACAACGTCCCTTCTCTCTTCTTGGCTGAAAAAGCCAAACTAAATCTCCAGGTCCGAATTGAAGATTTCGAGACCTGACATCATAACGAGCTTTTAATCGGTCAGAAACTACCTGAATCTTATTCCGAGCAAAGTTATGAATATTTTCTAACCTTTCTTGAAGGGAAATAACAAAATCGGAACGCAGAGGTTCCTGCGAAGGTAAAGGGCCTTTGTCTAAATCTGAAGGTAACCTAAGATCTTTTCCCATCAGCATTGAAGCAGGAGTATGACCTGTCGCTTCATGAACAGCTGATCTGTAAGACAACACAAAGAGTGGAATCCATTCATCCCAATCTCTTTGATCTCTATCTACATATGAGGAAAGATATCGAAGAAGAGTTCTATTTAGGCGTTCTACCATACCATCTGACTGAGGATGCAGAGGGGTAGTACGAGTTTTCCTAACACCTAGAACTTTAAAGATCTCTGATACTAAAATTGATTCAAAATTTCTACCCTGGTCAGTATGAATTTCTAGTGGGGTTCCATATCGGCAGATAAATTCCTTTATAAATACCCTGGCTACTGTCTCAGCTTCTTGATTGGGAATGGGAATTACTTCTGGCCATTTAGTAAAATAATCTGCTATTACTAAAGCATAACGATTACCGTTGCGAGAGAGAGGTAGAGGTCCCAAAATGTCCATCGCTATTCTTTCGAAAGGAGCCCCTACGTTATAAATTTGAAGTTTGCTTGTTCCTCTCTCTCGAGGCCCTTTTTTAGCTTGACAAATGTCACAAGTACGACACCAGTTATCAACGTCTTGACGACAGCAGGCCCAAAAATATCTTTCTCTAATCCTTCCAAGAGTCTTGTTGGTGGCGAAGTGTCCTCCTGAGGGTGAATTGTGGTGTTCCGAAAGGATTGAGATTATCTTTTTCTTTGGAACTAGAACCTGCCATCTGTAGAACTTGGAGTCTGGTGATTCCCATTTTCTACATAATAGTTCTTCATTGAGGTAAATAGATTCCCATTGAGCCCAGTAGATTTTTAAATGCTGATGTAAAGACGAAATTTCTTGCCACTCTGGTTTAATCCCAGATTCCTTCCAGAATTTTATCTTAGATAATATTTCGTCTTCAGCTTGAAGGGTCTTCCAATCTTCTTTGTCTCCGTCTAAGGAAATCATTCTGATTTTGATTGACGGGATCTGTTGTTTTCCTAGACGAATACACTGTCTACATTCTGAAGAGTCGTCACAAGGTCTTCTAGATAAGGCGTCGGCGTTCCCATGTAGAGTTCCGGCGCGATGTTGAATGTCGAATTCATACTGACCTAAGGTCTCTATCCATCTAGCGACTTGGCCTTCTGGTGCTTTAAAAGAAAGTAACCACCTTAGTGAAGCGTGGTCAGTACGGATTAAGAATTTCTTCCCATAAAGAAAATGATGAAAATGAGTAATGGATTTAACTACTGCTAGGAGTTCTCGACGGGTAACACAATAGTTTTTCTCAGTTTTACTAAGAACTCTGCTAAAATAACTAATTACTTTTTCCTGACCTTCCTGTACTTGAGATAGAACTCCGCCTATACCTGTTAAAGAAGCGTCAGAGTCTAAAATAAAAGGAAGGTTTACTTCTGGATAAGCTAAAATCGGAGAGGAAGTTCGACAAGTCTTCAAACGAGAGAAAGCTTCTTCGCAGTCTTGATTCCAATCGAAGGGGGTCTTCAATCCAGTAAGGTGATGGAGAGGTCTTGCGACAGTAGCAAATCCTTTAACGAATCTCCTGTAGTATGTACAAAGTCCGATGAAGCTCTGAATTTGTTCTTTATTTGTAGGTCGAGGCCAATTTATTACTCTTTCTATCTTTGAAGGATCAGTTTTTACTCCGGAGGCCGAGACTATGTGTCCTAGGAAGCTTACTTCTTTTTGAAAGAGGTGACATTTCTTTGGACTCATTTTCAGTCCTACTTGTTGAAGACGTTGGAAAACTTGTCGGAGGTTTTCGACTTGTTCTTTAAAAGTCTTCCCAAAAACAATAACGTCATCTAAGTATACCAAGCAAATCTTCCCAGACAATCCTTGAAGAGTAGTCTCCATAGCTCTCTCAAATGTTGCTGGTGCATTACAAAGTCCAAAAGGCATAACTTTGAATTGCCATAATCCCCCAAGACCAGGAACAAAAGCGGTCTTTTCCTTATCGGCAGGGTCCATTTCAATCTGCCAGTAACCACTCTGCAGATCTATAGTGCTGAACCATTGAGCTCCGGATAGAAGGTCCAGAGTTTCTTCGATCTTCGGCAGGGGGTAAGAGCCCTTTTTGGTTAGATCATTGAGTTTTCGATAATCTATGCAGAACCGTTTTGATCCGTCTTTTTTGTTTACCAAAACAATAGGGGATGCCCATGGACCGGAGGAGGGTTCTATTACATCGTTGGCGAGCATGTCTTCAACCAACTTGTTTACTTCTTCCCTCCCGTTGAGAGGAAGCCTCCTGGCTGCCTGTTTAAAAGGAACGTTGTCACCAGTGTCAATCTTATGTTTGACTAGGGTACAACGTCCGATATCGCCTGAATTCTTGGCGAAGCAAAACTCAAAGTCCTTCATAAGAGAAAGGAAATCTTTTTCGTCAGACTCTCGTAGATGTTCTGAAGATCTTCGTAAAAGGTCTTTGAAAGGAGAAGGGGTTGAGTCTGGATAGGTATTTTCTGTAGAATTGTTTGTAGATAATGGAGTTAAATTCGTAGAAACTCTCGTAGAGGAGTTTAAATTCGTAGAAATTCTCGTAGAGGGGTTTGAATTCGTAGAAATTCTCGTAGAGGAGTTTAAATTCGTAGAAATTCTCGTAGAGGGGTTTGAATTCGTAGAAATTCTCGTAGAAGGGTTTAAATTCGTTGAAATTCTCGTAGAGGGTACTAAATTCGTAGAATCACCTGTTATAGGTGAGGTTAAATGTGAAGAATTATTTTCTTCCTGATGTTCGATGTTTAATGGAGTTTTAATTGAAGTTTTAGGTTCTTTAAGAGATTCAGATAAATTGCGAAGTCTAGGAGCATCATCAAAAATAATAGAAAAAGAACGACGAGTCGTTAAAAGAGGAATCTGATGACGACCAGATGATAATGTATTGGTGGCTGTGGAAATTATACACTCGTGTGTTGACAGAAAATCTAACCCTAAAATACCGTCATCCTCAATATCGGCTACATAAACCTTATGGGGAGAAGTAATAAAACCAGCTACATTGATTTGGACAGTGCGCTGTCCTAGAATTGGAGTAGTCTCTCCTGTAGCTGTACGTAAAGAGGTAGAATGGAAATCATCCTTAGTGGATTTTGAAAGATCCGAACGGACTACTGTAACCTCCGCCCCGGTGTCTATAACCCAGAGACAGTTAACACCATTTACGGTGCCCCGGGTGTATAGTCCGGTTTGACGGAGACCTCTTAATAAAAATTGTTTCGAGTTAGAATTATGCACACTTAAGTTATTAGAGCCACCAATATAAAGATTCTTTGATGATCGAAGCTCCACTGAATCACCAAAGTTTAGTTTTTTGACGTAGAAGGTTGTGTGTTGGAAGAGGAGTCTTTATTCCTCCAAGAGGTTTTATTAAGATTATCATTTGAATTCAATTTAGGATTGGAGTTTGAGGCAATTAAGTTATCGCGCTCATTCTTTTTCTTTAAAAATAAACAAGTTTCTATTGTGTGATTTTCCCTTTTGCAGTATTTGCAAAACTTAGGTTCCTCGGTGGAACTCTGTTTTCGTGAATCTTTATTTTGGCTACGTTGCTGCCAGGGAGTGGTTTTTGATCGGTTTGAGATTTTATCGGATGGTTTTGAGGTCTGGATCTGTCTGATTTTTCCGACCCCTAGATACTGTTTATTGGCAGCTTCTATCTCTAAAGCTCTTATAATGGCTTGTTTTAGAGAAGAGGGTCCTGCCAGACTTAGAGCATGTTTCAACTCACTACTGTAAATTGCGTCTATAAAATGTGCACGCCCAATTTGATCTCTAGTCTCGTCATCACAGGTTGGTAAAGCTAACCTGGTCATTCGTTCTATTTCATGACCTAAGGTGACAAGACTTTCTTCTTTTAGTTGTTTTCTACTGCGCAATTGGGTTAAATGTAAGTTTCTCAAATGCTCATTTCCATACCGAAGTCGGAGCGATTCCGTTAATTTATTGAAATCTTTTATTTCAGTTTTGGATAGGGTAGTCAAAACAGACAGAGCAGGGCCTCTTAAATTTAGAGCTAAGTTAGAAGCTTTGGCAAACGGACCCCAATCGTTAAATTCGGCGCAAAGTTCAAATTGGCACTCGTACTCAGCCCAGGGGATTGAGCCGTCGTACGATGGAATTTTGAGGTTATTATTTCCGTTATTACGTAGGTTAGAATTGTTTCTAACTAAAGAATCTCTCTCACGAAGGGAATCCGTTAAATTCTGCGCGTTTTGATCGTTAATTTCGCGTATTTCGCGACCACTCTCGGCGCGAAAAGTGACATCTGAACATAATTTTCTAATTTCGGACAGAATGTTTTCGCGGAAGTTTTCGCTAGAATTATTTAGATTATTAGTTTGAATGTGAGGCGAACTCGGATTTGCAGATCTCGAGGGGTGATCGCCACACATTTGTCTCAGACTTCTCTCTGTTATTTCGTCCTGCGCCGTTAATTCGACGCAGTCGTTTTGGCTAATTGATTGAACGATCGGCACCATCGGAACCGTTTCGTTCAATCTTGGTCTGGACGAAGTAGGGGGAGTTCTTCCCCCATGATTAGGCACAGACCTTGTCTCTAGTGAGGGTTGCTCTTGAAGACGATCTCGGACCAGGGAGAGTCTTCGCGGAGTTGGGATCGGAGAAGGTCGGGTGTCTGTGATCCGGGTTCCCAAGGTTTCCAGGCTCTTTTGGATGGCGATCTGAGAGGTGAGGAGGGTGGAAAGGAGGGTCTCGGACTGTTTCTGTTGGGCTGAGAGTATCGAGGATAGGAGGGTCTCGGACTGTTGTCGTTGTGCTTCTCGTTCCTCTCGTTGTGCTGAAAATAAGGAAGAGAGAATGGTGTCGCGGTCTTCTCGCTGGGTCTCTCTCTGCTCCCTCATCATGATTTGAAAAAGCTCCATCTGGAAGGCCATCGGGTCTTGCGGAGGAGATTGGATGGAGGGTTGGGTAGTCGGAATAGGAGATGCGGTCTCAGCCGCAGTCGAAGTAGATTCGGTAGTTCGAGTTTGACGCGTATTAGGCATCTTTTTCAGTCTAGTTTACTTGTCTTAATCACCCAGAAGTCGCGCTTCTGACACCAAATGTTACGGACGGGGGTCTAGGAGGTCCGTAAATTAATTGAGGGGTTCTCTAGGTGAATAAACAAGAGTAAATAGACAATAAATGGAGTTTGGAGATATTTGGGTAAAGGTTTGGGTTGTATTTTTAATACGTGTGTTCAGTTTAAGGTCTAGAACAAGACTGTTATTTACAATAAACGTCGTGATTAGTAACAGTGAACAAGGGAATGATGTTAACATCTTTTATTTAAGATGACTACTAGAGCGTGCGAAATATATATGTGAGGGGTGTATCACTTTCGTAACAATACTATTTTCTTCAATAGCGGTGCAAAAGCGTGTTTCCAGTAGCAAGCGACGTTGGGAAGTAGTCGATATAGTTTTTATCAATCAAGTGGTAGCAAGTACTAAGGGATGATGGCTCCGATACTCGTGTGCATGTTATGAGGAGGGAGAGGGGGGTGAAACTTTCCGGGGCCCACGGGCGAAGCCCCTCGAATCAAAAAAATAGTATATTGTACAACAAGTGCGGGAAGTTGGCGATTACTGTCAACCCGCACGAGTTACACATCCTATTTTATGTGACACTAGCATGGAAAGTGAGACTTCCGGTGGTAAGACTGATAAGAATCGTCAGGTTAGAATAAGTTCGGTCCCCGACGCCACAACCAGCGACGCTACAACAGACCAAGGGGGGGTTTAGGGGGGCGAAGCCTAAATGGGATGGAAAACAAATTTTCCACCGGATTTTGTTGCAGTCGTGAAGTTAACAGGTATTTTACACCCTCAGATTTCAAATTTTCCCAAATTGCAAAATTGAAGTTATACTAAGTATTAAATTATTGAAAGTTGGCGGATCTTTAACCGTGGGATCGGATATACCTATGTAAATGGGATAACCACTGTAATGCGTCTCGTAAAATGTCCGTTGATCATGTATTGTTATCATTTAAAGGTTTGCGGTTGGGATTTCGGTCGTAATAATGTCCTACTGTTCATTGCGTCGAATATGTGATTTATTTTACCAGTGAAATCGCCTAAAGCAGTTAATTCGTCTCGAGTCTTACTGTCGGAAGTCGCCGTAGCTAATGTCAGAAGTGCCGCATGAACGGAATTGCTAAAAACTTGGGTTGCGAGTTTAACATTCATTTTATCAAAAGGACCGGGGTGAACGTGTCGAACCGAAAGATTGGGAGCCGATCGCGCTACACCTCTGGAATCTACCTCGAACAACAATTTTAAAGCTCTCCACGAAACTACCTCGTCATCTATTACGAAATCATACTTTAAGAGATTATTCCGAAGAGATTTAATTGAATGAGGGGAGTCAAAAAGCGCGTATATCTTTCGATCACCTACAATAGTGAAAGGTTTTTCTATGCTAATTTCTAACATACGGAATATCTTCTGATTTGGACTACCTTGATCACAAACAAACGCCCTAACCTGTAACCCTATCTTCGTCAACGATTCTATAACACTGTGAAGCAGTTGAGATAATTTTGTTACGGTTACCGGACCTGCAGATAAGTAATAAGCTACGGGCATTTTCCAATTATATGTTAAACCGCGCTATGAAAACTAATGCGTGTGAAGCTAATCTATCACTCCTGCCTAACTCCCCGAGATCCTCAAAACCCTCAATACAATCGAATTTACTATTATAACTTAGCCACTTCTTTATCGTCATCTCGTCGAAAACTACTACACACTGTTTTTCCCGCCTATCCATAACTTTTGCCGAACTTTCAAGTTTGTCGAACAGTTCACTAGATATTCCGAAAACATTCCCGCTCTACCTACCCCCCCGCTGCCTTGCCTAACATCATTGTCCTGGGAACGAGTTCTACGTAACAGTCTCAATTTTAAATTTCGAATATTTTTTTTTACCTTCAGATTACGTCTTGTGATACTTTCGGTAGTGGCGTCAGTGCTCGGTAATATAGGAACATCTTGAGACGGATTTATAAGGGGATCTATTGTCGGATGAACTCTATCCGAGACTCTATCCTTAAAACTCTCTATCGCGGATTTAAACATCAGGGGGACGGCATTTTGATTCAACTTTTTCCTAAGCGTGTTTTGAAAATCGGACACTGAAAATTGAAGCGAGCAAATTCTTTTTTCCCTAAGTCTCGAAGAAGAAAGATCTTGAAGATCTTCATTACCGCTACGAAGGATCCAATCCAAACACCTGTTGACAGATATAAATTTGCTATATTGTGTAAATCGGGTTATTTGATCTACAATAATTGCTTGAAAAAAAGATCTCATCGCGAAAAGATCATTGGATCGCAATACATATAGGGAAGACGTATTCTGAAATTACGCGATCATATTATTTTCAGAATTGAAAAACCCCGAAGATACATTGTATGTAGGCATCGTGATGATGCATATAATTGGGCTGTTGAATGAAATTTGTTTTTCAAATTATTGTAGTCGCAAAATGTAGAGCAACTCTAAATAATTGGGTAGTATTTTTTCATTTTTGTTAAAAATAATAATTGCGAAAGTTACAGGTAATTGAATTTCAAAATTTATGCTATTCCTATACATATATAGGCTTATCTTAGCATGGGTGTCGTCACAATGTTATATTTCTCAATTCGTTGTATAATCGCAAGTTTTTACTCGATAAAAATTTATAATGTTCTTTCTAGTTTTTCTCGGTCTGCTGTTGACTACGCTACTCGTATGGAGTAGGAATCTTACAGTTAATAAGATTAAAATGGGTTAAAATTTAAGTTCGTAGAGTCTGATTCACTTGTATGAACGCCAATTTTTGTTCAATTGAAGAACGAAAAAATATGACCAAATTATTTTTTTTATAACTACTAGAGAAAAACAACAATAAATAATTATCATAAAAGAGCTTAATTGTGATCGCATCAAAAGATGAAATATATGTTTTCGAAACGAACGTGTTGTATGTATGTACAGTTTCCAGTAAACGTTATTGACTCGATTCAACGCCCACCGCTAGTCGCCCACCTCCTTTTTGTCGAAAAAGTGGCGGAGTTGACACATGTCTATTATTATCCGAACCCAGGCGTGGAAAACGCAAAAACAAAATGCATAGCGTTGATTCTATTTCGAACATATACGTCCAAAAGCATATTTGTTTCATGCGAAAATAGAGCTTTCAGACCGTATTTACATTTGTCAAGTGTGAATTTCCTCGGCGGCCATTATTATGCAGCTGTCCGTCGAGCTTAGCTGGCCTGGGAGGTAGGTGGCGCAACGAATTTATCGCTTCGACGCGAATTTCACGATTCTTTATATACTTTAGTGTATTATCCTTGCGTCGGAGCGATATATTCGTGGCGCCACCAACCTGCCAGGCCAGCGAAGCTTGGCGGACAGCTGCATAATAATGGCCGCCGAGAAAATTCACACTTGACAAATGTGAATGCGGTCTCAGAGCTCTATTTTCGCATGAAACAAATATGTTTTTGGACGTATGTGTTCGGAATCGAAATAGTATCAACGCTATGCATTTTGTTTTTGCGTTTTCGACGCCTGGGTTTTAATAATAATCGACATGTGTCAACTCCGCCCCTTATTCGACAAAAAGGAGGTGGGCGACTAGGGATTGCCCTTAAACGTAAACAGTATCAAAATCCGGTTTGGAAAAATCATTCCGATAACAATTAAACTTAGATTTAATTGATACTATCGAGAGATCACCTTGATTGAATCATTTGAAATATATATTTTGAAACTGATAAATTCGTCTGATTTACCTATGTATGTGTAATATCTAGTATGGATTATTCAATACAGTGAAGATCTAAGCTATATATTGATTTCATTTGTCGCAGATACATACCTATCGTCATTTTTTACGGGAAATCTGAAGGAATTAGTTCCAAGCTCTTCAAGATTTCTCTGGCACCCCTTATAACTACACCTACGCCTCGAAATAATGCCAATGATTCCAAATCAATCTACTAATTATAATAATGACGATTAAACAATACACCAAGAAAGATTCCAATTAGCTAAATTGTAAAACGATTCGAGTTGAATATGTATTTGAT
>OZ001260.1:11649630-11744630 GCA_963924015.1 Macrophya annulata
TTTGTCACGCCTGATGGGCAATACGAGTATCTTTCAATGCCATTTGGCTTACGTAATGCTCCTTCTGTTTTTCAACGTGTAATAAATAAAGGACTTGGTTATCTTGTTAATACGTTTGCGATTTGTTATATGGATGATGTTTTAATTCCATCTCGTACAATTCAGGAAGGTATTGAGAGACTTAAAATTGTTTTAACGACATTAACTAAATCTGGTTTTTCTCTAAATTTAAAGAAATGCTCTTTTCTGAAACTTCAAGTAGAGTATCTTGGTTATGAAATTTCTGCTGGAGAAATTAGACCAAATCCTCGTAAGATTAGGGCGTTAACTGAACTTCCTCCTCCTGAAACAGTAACGCAACTTCGACAATTTATAGGGCTTGCTTCATATTTTCGTCAATTTATTTCTCGGTTTTCTCAGGTCACAACCCCGCTTTATAGACTTATTTCTGGGAAAGGTAAAATTATTTGGAAAGAAGAACATGAGAAAATTCGCCAACACTTAGTATCTCAATTGACGAGTGCTCCGGTATTAATGATTTTTGATCCTACCTACCCAATTGAGTTACATACTGATGCTAGTTCCCTTGGATATGGTGCAGTTTTCATTCAAAAAGTGGATAAGAAATTGCATGTTATAGCTTACTTTAGTAAAAGAACCACATCCGCAGAATCTCGATACCATTCATACGAGTTAGAAACTCTTGCTGTAGTCAATGCTATTAAACATTTTCGGCATTTTCTACAAGGAAGAAACTTTTCGGTTATTACTGATTGTAATTCTTTGAAAGCTTCGCGTACTAAAATAGATTTGACTCCTAGAATTCACAGATGGTGGGCTTTTCTACAGTCGTTTGATTTTGATATTATCTACCGTGAAGGCAAACATATGTCTCATGCGGATTTCTTTTCGCGAAATCCTCTTCCCGACGTATCAGGTGATTTACACCGAGAACCTGTTCAGCACAAACAAATTAATTTGACAGAGATATCTCATGGTTGGTTAAAAGCTGAACAACAAAAAGATGAAGAAATTAGTGCTACAGTTTCGAGGATTTCTAATTCTCAATCGAATTCTGATCTTTTGGATACATACGAGTTACGTTTAGGAGTTTTATATCGAATTATACAAAGAAATAATCGAACACTTTCTTTACCAATTGTTCCTAGAGCTTTTCGATGGTCAGTGATTAACCATTTACATGAATCACTAATGCATTTAGGTTGGGAGAAGACTTTAGCAAAAGCATATGAACATTATTGGTTCCCTAAAATGTCGAAATATGTCCGGAAATTTGTAGAAAATTGTATTACTTGTAGAGTTTCGAAATCAACCTCAGGTAAAATCCAAGCAGAGTTACATCCTCTTCCCAAGGAAAGTATTCCCTGGCGAACAATTCATATAGACGTTACTGGAAAGCTCAGTGGTAAAAGTAATACTAAAGAATATGTCTTTGTTATTATTGATGCTTTTACCAAATTTGTATTCCTTCGTCATTCTCTTCACGTTGACGCAGTGAATGCTATTGAAGCTCTTAAATTTTCTGTTTCTTTGTTCGGTGCACCAGCTCGTATTATAGCTGATCAGGGAAGATGCTTTGCTAATACAGATTTTCGCGAATTTTGTAATCGTCATAATATTAGTCTTCATTTAATAGCTACAGGAACTAGTCGAGGTAATGGTCAGGTGGAGCGTGTTATGAGTACACTGAAAATATGCTTACATCAGTTGAGACAAATAGTCATAGATCTTGGCAAGATGCTTTAGCTGACATACAAATAGCGATTAATTCTACCACAAATCGAGTTACTAAAGCAAGTCCTTTGGAATTACTTATTGGAAGAGTGGCAAAGCCTCTTACTTTGCTTCCCTTAGACAATATAGAGCAAGAAGTAGATGTTTCTCTCATCAGAGAGCAGGCTGCTAATCATATTGAGAAAAGTGCTCAATTTGAAAAATCTAGATTTTACAAAAATAAGGCTAAAGTTTTTCCATTCTCTGTTGGAGACTTTGTTTTGATTCAAAATAATGAGAGAAACCAAACGAAATTGGACCCGAAATTTGAAGGTCCTTTTAAAGTAGTTCAAGTGTTGCACGGTGATCGATAGCTTTTACAAGGTTTAAATTCGAACCGTACTTATAAATATGCTCATGATAAATTAAGAAAAATGCCAGATTGTTCTATTCCAAATGAACTTGATGTTTATAATGAGAACACTGCCGAATGAGTGATGGCAGTGTCGGCGAGTTTTGTAAAAACGTTTAAATTTTGCATTTAATTTGTGTTGAATTGACAGAATTGGGAATCGAAGAGTTGACTGTGATGTAGCTCTGAGATGTGAGGTGAAATTACTAACTTGTAATTCTCATTTCGAACACACACTCATTGTGCTTATTAGTTGCAAATCATAAAGACCCTAACCCATGTTGTGGACGGAGATAGCGCAATGTATATCAAAACCTATGCGTGAAAAACGCAGAATCCGGCGTTGTAGCGCCATTCTACATGCCATTCCGAACATTTATATCTAAAAAGATTGTTGATCCATGCAATAATGGGGCTGAGAGACCGAACCCTGCAGTTTAGTGGTAAATAACGTAAATTGTTGTTTGTTGACAGCTGAGAGATGCTACGATTCGGTTTCCAAAACGCTCGAAAAATGGCTCCATGCGTGAATCCACGTGAAATATAGAGGGGACGAGACAGCGCTATTAGCACAATCCTGCAATACGAAGTAGATGAAAGATTTGGTGATAGCAATGGTATGCGTAGAGCCATGTTTCGAGCGTTTTGGGAACCGTATCGTAGCGTCCCTCAGCTGTCAAAAATCAACAATTTACACTATTTACCACTAATCTGCAGGGTTCGGTCTCTCGGGCCCTATTATTGCATGGATCAACAATCTTCTTAGATATGAATGTTCGGAATTGCATGTAGAATGGCGATACAATGCCGGATTTTGCGTTTTTGTCGCACAGGTTTTGATATTAACCGGAATAAGTGACACGCCTACACTTGACAAACAAAAAAAATTAATTTTTCTCTACTTTGATGAATTCCGCGTACGGAATCGATCCTATTCATCGTTAATCATTGAATAAAACCATTATAAATCATTTTTGATCACCAGTCCAAAGTTTTTTGCGGTTTTATTTTTTGGCTGGTAAAGTAGGACTATAGCATCCTCTTAAGGGCAATCCCTAGTCGCCCACCTCCTTTTTGTCGAATAAGGGGTGGAGTTGACACATGTCGATTATTATCCGAACCCAGGCGTCGAAAACGCAAAAGCAAAATGCATAGCGTTAATTCTATTTCAATTCCTAACATATACGTACAAAAATATATTCGTTTCATGCGAAAATAGAGCTTTCAGATCGCATTTAGATTTGTCAAGTGTGAATTTCCTCGGCGGCCATTATTATGCAGCTGTCCGCCGAGCTTCGCTGACCCGGCAGGTAGGTGGCGCCACGAATAGATCGCTTCGACGCAAGGATAGTGCACTAAAGTATATAAAGAATCGTGAAATTCGCGTCAAAGCGATAAACTCGTGGCGCCACCTACCTGCCGGGTTAGCGAAGCTCGGCGGACAGCTGCATAATAATGGCCACCGAGGAAACTCACACTTGACAAATCTAAATGCGATCTGAAAGCTCTATTTTCGCATGAAACTAATATGTTTTTGTACGTATATGTTAGGAATTGAAATAGAATCAACCACTGATATATATAATAACTGGATGGCGCATAGCCTATGCTAACATAGGGATTGCCGAGTACCGTATAGAAGGCGTACGGCGGCCATTTTTGAAGCCCAAAAGTAGCGCGTAATTCGAAGAAGAATATATATGTAGTCTGTTTGAGTGAGTTCGTGTATGACTCATTGCAGGTTAACGGTTCGTACTGTGAACAAGAAAGAGTAAACAGTGTCGTAAATAAACTCGTAAGACTGTGTGCAAGCATTAGGATAAATGAATAATTTGTTTAGGAGGTAAGTGAATTTTAATTACTTTATTATCAATTGATTAAGTGATACGAATTTCTGCAATCAGCACATCAAGAAAAATATGTCCATGAATCAATTAGTATTCATACAATTTATGTTCGAGGTAGTTTTTCACTCGAATTATTTTTTAGGTTCCAGTATCAAAATCCTTGCCAAGTGAAGATAACTGAAAATAAGTAATTATTGAGGTTAAAGGTTGTCACATTTTGTGGCGATAAACGTTATCCCTCACCATTAAATAATATAATACAAATACTTGTGGGAATACTAGGGTTCACTGGGAATACGTTTACTATTCTCTAAAGCATAACAGAATGACTTCCAAAACCATATGCCACACACCTAACATACCATAATATACCGATTGCATTCTCAGAGTCTATTGATGTGCCCATACAAGCTGCCTAGTTAGGAAATGTCTTATATTAGTGCCTGTTGTCGCCAAGGAATGGGTTTTTGTCTGCACATACATCCGCAGTTCAGTGTAAGCTTTTATGATAGCCTTAATAGAAACATGCATGATTTGAAAATTCTTCTGGTGCGCTATCGAAACTATGGTCCTCTAAATCTATGAAAAGCGCTGTATCCTGTGTAACCTTGTAGAAAACCGTATTAGACAATACTGCAGGGAAATTCTTTTCAATTGGTGGACGTCCCATATTCATATTACAAGCATGTCGGAAAAGTTTTTCTGTAGCAAGACATATTTTTATCACGCTCGTACTTGGAACTATTAATCCACCTCGAGACTTTAAAATGGTGAGCGAAGTACGATTCATACGATTTTCTACAGGACTACCAACTTCACCAACGCATGAAGCGATACACGTATGGCATTTTATATTTTTTTGCAGTTTCTTTACGATAAAACCAGCAATATAGCCAATCACATGTTCAGAAAACTCGCTTGTGTTTTCAGGCAAAGACCATGCAAAATCCACAAATTCTCTGAGGTTGTCAACTGAATTATCTGCGTCAAGTCCTAAGTCGTATCTCTGGTATAATCTGCTATTTTCCATTTCTGTATGAACATTCATATCATAGCGATCTAATCTAGCTTCTTTTTTCTTTCCAGATGAGACGTGGAGTATTTTCGTATCATCCATCTCTTCAACGTTGCCACCCGTTGACGAAATTTCATGCCGTACCAACAATCGTTTAAAAGCAGAAACGAATTGCGATACGGTTGGGTTTGGACACCAACCACTTCGCTGTCTCACAGCACAGAAAAAAAGCTCCAGATGATCTTGGCTCATCTTGTAAGTGAGGAGGTACTTAAGTTGTGAATCCTCGCGTTTCACAAAATCATCAAATATGCCAAACACTGCCAGAACACCAGAATATAAACCGATAAATCCTGTAGCTCGTCTGGATTTTGAGATTGGCTTGGAATCCTCAGTTCTGAGCTGCAAGATATATTGTAGCTGGTTTTCCATTCTGGAACGCCATACATGTTCATTTGATGTGCGCAATGGTGCCTTGAAACCCTTCCCGTACGGGTTTCTCACATTAAGGAAGTCGAAGACGCAATCGATGCAGCGCAAAAATCTTACAGTACCTGCGCTATTTGCAAATTTCGTTAGATGAAGCTCCTGATCACAGAATTCAATTGCATCTGCAACGCTGCTACTGAGTGTCTGAGCCGCAAGCCGCACCTTCATAATATTTTTTTTGAATTGCACATGGGAATGCCTTAATTTATTCCCAGCTCTAAGACCTTCACAGTCCTGCAGGTTAGCCAGTTCTACAATAAATCTCCACTCGATCTTTCTACCTTCACCATCTACCAGGATTTTATATTCACCAAGGCAATTACGAGCTAACTTCAACATGTGACAGGGATCTAAAAGTATATAAACTTTCTCAGATTGGTCACTTGGATGTAGGAAGTAGGGTCTGGGATCTGGTAAATTTACGCATCCTCCTAAAAGCTTGATTGTGGATAAATGAGTGGGTGGTCCATCCAAGGTCAAGGATGTGACTCGAACGCCGATCTTTTTAAGGCGAATCAGACTCTCTGTAACAAGATTAGCCTGGGTTTCTGCATCAATACCATTAATGAGGAAGTACCCTATAGGTAATTTCCATGACGCGTCAACACCCACCGCCATTAGAACTAAAGCATCCTTGGCTTCAGAAAGATAATCACCTGGAATTACGCCAGTACCCATATCTACATGCCCCCGCTGTTTACCATCCCGACCCCGTTGAGTACCCTTCTTAATACCCATTTCGTCGAGCATTAATGAGCAAATAACTTGTTTGTTGTTATTCTGTTGCAGTTGTACTCTGTTTTTCAGTGTTTCAAATGATTCACTTATAAAACCTGGCTCAGCGTCGACGGATGAATACCAGTTTCGAAGGACACTTGGATGGGGAAGAGCTAAATCAAATTTTTTCCGCACATAATCGTAAGCTTTAGGCGAATAAAAGTGCAGGGTAAGTGCAAAGCTTCTTAGTTTTGGTGGGTATTTTTGGCGTGTTAGTTTTTGGTTAGCTTTATTTTTTAGCATGCGCATGCACAGCTCCCGTGGAGCATCCGAAAAACTATCAAGGCACTCTAATCCTTCTGTACAAACACGACGTTCCTTTCGTAGTGTACCTACCAATTCTTGTAAAGATTCGACCCGCTTTTTTAGTTTCTTGATTTTCTGTTTTTGTGCTTTATTTATCTTTCGGACCTTGTTTAAATTTTTCTTTAATGTAATATTTTTCTGTCGACAGGTTGTAGGAGTATTTTCATAATTATGATCATGACAAAATAAAGCACGTCGGCGACCAGTATGGCATTCATTGACAATAATAGGGGCTGAAGTTTTTGGAGTCACATCAGATTCAGTTAACGGTTCTGCTTCGGGAAATTTGGCTGGAATCAAAAGCAAAACACAATAAATGTGTCCTTGTCGATAAAATGTTACAAATCTATAATGCTCGATCACCAGTTTGCTTGTAAAACTTTGCTAAATAGGCCTACTTAACTTTGTTGGACATTTATCACAGGGTAAGCCACAAAATTCAGAGCTGAATGTCGAAATTTTTTGAAACTAATTACCCGGTGTACTACAAGTTTCCAGTGTAGTTGGATCAGGTACATGAGAGGATGTAGAAGGTCTAGAACTAAAATAACTTTCTCCACACTGTTTCTTCGAAGGATTTTTTGTAAAAGTTTCATCGGAGGGAGACTTTCGTTTAGGCATCTGAACCTCTGAAACTGAGTATGTATTTTTTAAATAGAAAGGTCTGTTCAAATGATGTAATGATTGATTATTTAATTAGCAGGTGATGGGATAACCTTCACCAGCTAGTGTGTCATTGGGAATAAAAATTGTAGGCACGCTATTGTTGTTGAGTTCAACACGAAATTCGGACTTATCAAAGGCGCTTGTTACAAAATGGTCCGAACAGATGACACTGGTTTTGCAGGGAGTCCATGAACACTTCTTAATTGCACATACCCATTCCACCCATTTTTCTGCGATGGTAGGGTTTTTTTTGAAAGGAAATCTGTTACACAAAATAATTATTCTTACCTAACCTACCGTAACCGTATGTTTACTATAATAAAAATTGAACATTGTACACATCTTACTTGTGAAAACTCTTTTTCGAGTTTCTACCAGTTCGAGTTAAACAAACCAGACACACTCCCATTGTCACTCACAATATATTTTTGCTCGTATATAAACTACTCTGAACTACTCCAAAATGCTCGCGGCTGCCAACGAAATCGAATTCCCGCACTTTTGGGCGTCAAAGATGGCGCCCGTTCTTGGTTCAATTTGGAACCACGGCCGAAAGCCTATGCGCCATCCAGTTATTATATATATCAGTGGAATCAACGCTATGCATTTTGTTTTTGCGTTTTCGACGCCTGGGTTCGGATAATAATCGACATGTGTCAACTCCGCCCCTTATTCGACAAAAAGGAGGTGGGCGACTAGGGATTGCCCTTAAGAGGATGCTATAGTCCTACTTTACCAGCCAAAAAATAAAACCGCAAAATCTTTGGACAGGTGGTCAAAAATGATTTATAATGGTTTTATTCAATGATTAACGATGAATAAGATCGATTCCGCACGCGGAATTCATCAAAGTAGAGAAAAGTCAATTTTTTTTGTTTGTCAAGTGTAGGCGTGTCATTTATTCCGGTAAATATCAAAACTGAACGCGCCGCCAGAATTACTGAGAGGGCGCTAGCTCACGACGAATTTTAATCGGCTCTCGAAGGTCTATAAGGTGAGTTGTCTTTATATTATTCAGTCAACGTACTCAGTAATTAACATCACAGACATATATTACCATGACTGGCTACTTGCCTCCGTTGCATGTCTCCAGAAAGTGCCGAAATCGCAAGCTACATCCAAGCGGCGCCACAGGTAATAATTCTATGGTAGTGGCCGACTATTAATTGTATGTATGTTTATATACATAGATATATATATATATATATATATATATATATATATATATATATATATATATATATATATATATATATATATATATATATATATATATATATATATATATATATATATATATATATATATATATATATATATATATATGCATATATATATATATATATATATATATATATATATATATATATATATATATATATATATATATATATATATATATATATATATATATATATATATATATATATATATATATATATATATATATATATATATATATATATATATATATATATATATATATATATATATATATATATATATATATATATATATATATATTAGAGTGTCTCAAAAAAACCGACTATTTTTTGTTTTTCAAAGAACATTGAAAAATCGTCAGAGTATCTCTAGAAAACGACCCTGTAACAATATGAGCTCTTAATATTAATATTTAGAGGTGGCGTTTTCTAATTTTCTATTTCCCATTTAAATAACATGGGAAATTTTTTTTTCAAACTTTGGAATTTTGTAACGTGATAACGAGCTACTTCGTAAGTATGACAAAACCAGCTCTTATAGAAAATTTGATGCTCTACAAAAAAGGTCTGATTGACATTTTGCGTAAGTTCAGCCGTTTCAAAAATATCGAGCCTCAAACTTCAGACTGTTTAAAATTATGCCTTTTTTTCTCGTAAATACAAAAAAATCAATTTATATGTATTAAAAACCCAAAATTATCAACTTAAGAATAAATATATGCATATAAATATAATAAATATATAAAATGTATATGTAATATATATACATTTTATATATTTATTATATTATATTTATTATATTATATATATAAAATGTATATATAATATATATACATTTATATATTTATTATATTTATATGCATATATTTATTCTTAAGTTGATAATTTTGGGTTTTTAATACATATAAATTGATTTTTTTGTATTTACGAAAAAACAAGGCATAATTTTAAACAGTCTGAAGTTTGAGGCTCGATATTTTTGAAACGGCTGGACTCACGCAAAATGTCAATCAGACCTTTTTTGTAGAGCATCAAATTTTCTATAAGAGCTGGTTTTGTCATACTAACGAAGTAGCTCGTTATCACGTTACAAAATTCCAAAGTTTGAAAAAAAATTTTCCCATGTTATTTAAATGGGAAATAGAAAATTACAAAACGCCACCTCTAAATATTAATATTAAGAGCTCATATTTTTACAGGGTCGTTTTCTAGAGATACTCTGACGATTTTTCAATGTTCTTTGAAAAACAAAAAATAGTCGGTTTTTTTGAGACACTCTAATATATATATATATATATATATATATATATATATATACATATATATATATATATATATATATATATATATATATATATATATATATATATATATATATATATATATATATATATATATATATATATATATATATATATATATATATATATATATATATATATATATATATATATATATATATATATATATATATATATATATATATATATATATATATATATATATATATATATATATATATATATATATATATATATATATATATATATATATATATATATATATATATATATATATATATATATATATATATATATATATATATATATATATATATATATATATACGCTGAGTACGACTAAGTCGTTCGAAACAATAAATCCAATTGCTAAGCCTCTAGATTTGTCCACGAACGTTCGCTCTGACGTCACATCCGCTTAACGCCACTTCTGTGCCGCCATTCGTTAGTTCGAAAATTCGAATCTAGCAGAAGTCTCAACTGAGGAACGAGTAGTAACATGGCGGCCAGATAAAATTTATAGCACAAATCAGTGAATGTAATGTTCGTTGTTGAACATTTCTGCGAAAATAATCAAAAATTATTACAAATACTTATCAATAAATTGTAATAAGTATTGTATCCGTAATCATCAATTCCAGGTGAGAATATTACACCTTATTATTATCCGTCAACATAACCTACTTTTGATTTCAGCATCGATTAACATACTCATGGATGGACGAAAATGAATCATAAAAAATTACGAAATCAAATGTACACAAACTTATTAAATTACAGGTAATAAAATGTCTGATCAAAATATCATTGGATTATGTTTGCTAGTCTGCTTGGCTGTGGTATTTAATTTTTCATTGCATCGAATCGAGGAGGGTCACGTTGGTGTATACTTTCGAGTAAGTACTTATTAGTTCTGTCTTCTCCAATACTTGGAAATCTCATACACGTACTAGTTTAGCCAAAGCAAACTCCTCTGTCAGTTTCTACGATCGATTTGCAGCAATGCTGGTCATCCCGAATTGTCAACTACCTATGGTCAACTGTTCCAATTTTCATTGCACCCACCCCATTGGGTGCGTTTCAAGACATCACCCGGGTGCACCCAACCACCCGAGAGTCGGAGTATTTTCAAAACATAAAAGTCACTCAGTGCCGCCAGGAGAGCACAACGAATGAATTTATACACCCGACCAATGGCGGGAAGAACTATCCAATCAAAACTATCCTATCCAATAATCATTACGATACATTAATTATTTATTACACGCCCAACTATCGTAAACAGTAGGACGTATCCGCTATGTTTTGAAAATACTCTGAGTCTCGGGTCGTTGGGTACACCCGGGTGATGTTTTGGAATGCACCCATTAAGGAGCAAACAATTGCGTTCGTGATAATCTATCATGGATCACATGTATACTGACATTTCACCCATTACTTCTCATATACTCATGTCTCGTGTGTTCCTTACATGTGTCACTATACGTAATTAACTTGAAGTTTTAATTACAGGGTGGTGCCTTACTTTCGCATGTTAGTACACCTGGATTTCATATGATGGTTCCGGTATTGACTTCTTATCGATCAGTTCAAGTAACTCTACAAACTGACGAAGTTAAAAATGTTCCTTGCGGAACAAGTGGTGGTGTTATGATTTATTTTGATCGAATAGAAGTTGTGAATATCTTAGACGCAAACAGCGGTGAGAAAGTTCATTGTTATAAAATTTGATGTAACCTCTCGGCAAAAAAAAAAACCTTGATATTTTTGGAATTAGGCAAAAATATTTTCGTATACTTTTCAGTTTACAACATGGTGAGGAACTTTACCGCAGATTACGACAGAACTTTGATTTTTAACAAGGTTCATCACGAATTGAATCAATTTTGTTCCATGCACAGTCTTCACGAGGTTTATATAGATTTGTTTGATCAAATCGATGAAAATCTAAAGTCAGCTCTACAGACTGATCTCAATGAATTGGCACCTGGGCTAAGCATCCAAGCGGTCAGAGTTACAAAGCCTAAAATACCGGAAACTATAAGAAAAAATTATGAGCTAATGTGAGTATGTATATAATAAAACAGGCTGACTTCAAGAAAAGCAACAAAAAAGCATACCGTACTTATATGGTTTGATATTTGATGTGGAATTTGTTGATAGGCTGATATTCAATATTCATGGCTTAGTATTAAACCACAATGAATTTTGTTGTAATCGTCACCCAACAATATAATTTTGTAATAGATTTATTTAATACATTTTGCTCAGATAATCTGAACTCATCATTTGTAAGCATAAAATGAAAAAATATTTACCAGGGAAGCAGAGAAGACGAAGCTGCTGATTTCTACACAGCATCAGAAAGTAGTTGAAAAAGATGCAGAGACAGATCGCAAAAAGGCAATTATTGAAGCAGAGAAAGAAGCCCAGGTGGCGAAAATCCAGTACGATCAAAAAATTATGGAGAAAGAATCGCTGCAGCGCATGGCATCCATAGAAGATGAGATGCATTTGGCGCGGCAAAGGAGTAGGTCAGATGCTGATTTTTATCAAATGAAAAGACAAGCTGAGGCAAACAAATTACTATTATCCAAAGAGTTTTTGGAGTTGAAGAAGTATGAATCTTTGGCGCAAAATGCCAAGGTGTACTATGGAGCTGACATTCCAAAAATGTTCACATATGGAGGCTGTTCGAGTGATCCAAATTTAGGTCTCGACGCAAAGATTTTGCAAAAAAATCCAATCAGCGTTGACACAAGCTCCTATGGTGAACTGCGCCAGAACCAACAACCAGGCGTGCAGTAAGACTATCGTAAGAATCATTAAAAGCAGGCATGAATGGTAATATCGGTTCTTTACAAGTGTACTTGCATGTAAGGTATCGATAATTGTTTTATTTCAATCTGCCTAGGTTACAGTAATTTGATTATACAAGGAGTCATTGCAATAGGTATGCCAATACATTTGTATTTTTTAAGTATCAATAATATTACAGGTTATTTATTTCGTATAATTATGTAAGCACTTTAGCTGTAAATACGCGATCAGTTCAGTGATCTATCCTGTATTCGTTTCAATAAAAAAAAATTCAACAATATGAAATAGCCAAAATTATGAAAGTCCCTGCGGTACAGTAGAAAGTTGAATGGATTACTGGTAATTACTCAGTTTCTGTGATAATAGTTGCACTTGTGGACATCAATGAATACATGAACAATAAATTAAATCGTTATAGACATTGTGCAATTACTCCAAGGGCATTCGGTCGGCAAGAAAATATCTTAATGAGTCATAACTCAGAGTATGTATGTATACTTCCCGAAATTGATTCTGAATCACATATCTAGACAACTCCCGACACAGCCACTCAGCGTAGGAATTGCTGTAGTCCAGAGCATTGATTGGCTGTTTCGAGAGTTGTCCAAATAGGTGGCTCAAAATCAACCTCGCCCAGTGTACAAATAATTACTTTGAGAATTATATAGAGATTTGAACCTCATATTGTACTTGGCATGATAATCGCGTGATAGATAAACTACAAACACTTATGTATGATACGTGCAGGTAGTGTATACCTATATTAGGATGGCTTGAAAGAAACCCTTCTCCCTCTTTTGGACATCCATCCCATCTAAATCTTAGTTTATGACGAAAAAAGAACCCTCCTGCGAAAAACAATTGGTCTAGCTTGAGAAGCTACCAATTATTTTTTTATTTTTCCCATCTAATAGGTATATGTGGGGCTTTTCATGTGAAGTCACCGAGCCTCTTATCCCGACCATTTTTAATCTGGCCAATTTTTTTTGAGTCTTTAGTACCCATTTGGAGTAGCACTCATAATGTATTTCAGATTTTTACCTCAATCCATTCTCGACCTACGAATGTTGAGAAAATCTTACCTTCCAAAAGTTCCAACGTATATAACTTCGGGAAAAAATATGGTATCGATAAAAATAACTACATCGATCTTTTCGTCTTGGAACGTACTTTCAGAGAAAAATATTGATAGAGAAATTCGATATCAATTTCGAGTTTTTTTACAATTTCAAACTGAAAAATCGTTTTTTTCATCCTGTATGTCCCTTTTGATTTTTTTGAAAGAAATCTAAAAAAAAAAACTGTTTGAAATTTTACGAATTTTAAGCCCATTCCGATCGCGGTCATGTTTTTCGTTCTATTTTTTTTATTATTTTAAAGCCAAATAAAGATTTGTTTTATTATACCCTCATCGATTAAAAAAAAAAATGTCAAAATAACTATTACTTATGTTGAAGAGATTCAAAGTATGATAAGGAAAAAATGAAAAAATAATAAGGTACATTTTGAATCACAATATGATTCATTCATATACACAGGATGAGGCATTTATAGTGACCAGGGCAATTTTCTCCTCAACGAAACGAGATATGAAAAAATGTTCCAGATAATAGTTACATGGTTTCACCGGGGACGCGAGATAGTATTTTGGAATTTTTTGCAAAGTCGAAGTACCAAGGTCATTTACAGGTCAACTTCGGTTTTTTAAATGGAAACATATTTTTTATTTTTTTTTTTTGTAGTTTCGTGTTTTGCATGAAAAAATTGGACACTTTTGTTTAAAACATTTTTTCTTTCGATTTCAATAAAAACGTTTTGCATGAAACAATAAGAAACTTTTGTTCAAAACATTTTTTTTTTTGTAACATCATCAAAAATATACCTTATAATTTTGTCGTTTTTTTCGGTTTTATACTTTGAATCTCTCTAACGTTAGTAATAGTTATTTTGACATTTTTTTTTTTTTTTTGGGAAAAATCGATGAGGGTACGATAAAACAAATCTTTATTTTGCTTGAAAATAATTAAAAAGAAATAGAAAGAAGAATATGACCACGACCGGAATAGGCTTAAAATTCGTAGAATTTCCAACAGTTTTTTTGAGATTTTTCTCAAAAAAATCAAAAAGGACATACAGGATAAAAAAGACGATTTTTCACTTTGCAATTGCAAAAAGACTCGAAATCGGTATCGAATAATTCTGTAAATATTTTTTTCTGGAAGTACGTTTCAAGACGACGAGATTAATGTAGTTTTTTTTATCAATACCATACTTTTTTCCAAAGTTATATGCGTTTGAACTTTTGGAAGGTAAGATTTTCTGAACATTCGTAGGTCGAGAATGGATTGAGTTAAAAATCTGAAATAAATCATGAGTGCTAGTTCAAATGGGTACTAAATATTGAAAAAAATATCGGCCAAACTAAAAATGGTCGGAGTCAGAGGCTTGGTGACTTCGCATGGAAAGCCCCAATGTATAAATAAAATTGTAATAATATGTGCAATGCAAGTCATTCACGAACGAAACATGTAGTCAACGAAATAATTAATTGAGTTCTCGTCACTATAATGCAAAAAGGCCATTGTTCATTAAAAAACCAATTACAGTGACAAAAGGTCGACTAATTATTTTGTTGAGCACAGGTTTCGATAACATTGGACCCACATTAAATATTTTATTCATCCATAATTCAGATCTATTTCTATTTCGATACAACTATTCTGAAGGAAAGGAATAAAAATCGACTGTACAATCTCTTGAACTTTACCAATTGTGATCTGCTTATTGTTAGAGGAGCGTTTTTCGTCATAATCCAAGGCTTGAAAGGATTGAAGTTCAAAAGAAATTGAAGCTTTCTTTCAAACCACCCTACTATACATACCTATATTCATAATCATTCTGGCTGTTAACTTTTCAAAGTTTTTATAAACTTTCGACATTTATAGGTAATTCGTGTGGTTTAACGTGCGCTTTCTAGATATCTTATCATTCATTTACAATTATTGTGATAACACATGTTTAATATGATCTTGTTTTTTAAATACACACACAGAAATGATCTAGTTGAATATGTGAACTTATTGGACAATATCTTCGTAATAAGTAAATTTGTATTCAAAATAAAAATGAGGGAACATTTACAATAACGAAGAAATCGATTCACTTTGAAAATTTGTTCCTATGTTTAAACCTGAATCGTTGACTGATATATTATTCAGTCAACGCCTGAATACAAAATTTTGTCATAAATATAAATGGTCGGGTCATATGAAGATGGATCATCAAATCCGGAGAGATATCTGGTTTTTGGCGATTTGGAGAATGACTTAGTTAATAAACAAGAATCTCTAGGTTGTCTGCAATTTAGAGAATAATCTTTATTATTCTATTCTAAATCCCGTCCCTTATCTTCTGATACCGCATTAATTTATCAAACAATTTATCGCTGCGACACCCGCGGGAAATGGGAATGACGTCAGTCAGCCGATAGCAGACGACAAATGAGAGGAGCATTAACTGAGAACAATGTTGGCTCGACGTATGTTCTAATAATCACCTTTTTGTGGATAGATTCATTCCAATACGAAATCAGTGTGTCAGTTATTGTCAGTGCCATTATCTATTTCATACAATCTAGCTGTCCGCAGTGCTTTTTTCACTGGCGAACACAAGGACCAAAAATCTCGTCGTTCAAATTACGCATTGCGAATTGTCAGTTGGGAACGTCGCGGTGACAATTGTTTAATGTTATAAAATTACGAAAACCTGGAGTGCAATATTTGAAAATGAACGTAGTAAGTTGGGTGGAACTATATTTCATAGCAATTAAGTTCAAATTAGAGCTCCAATGTCAAATGAATGTGAATAAGTTTTGAGGTTATGTCTCCCAAAAGTAGGCGTACCAATATAAATCGCGTTGTAGTTTCAGGAATTGAAGAGATTCCTACATCAGCTATTAAACAGTGTCGATGGCCTGCACAGTATATTGATCACGGATCGAGATGGAGTTCCTGTGATTTCAGTGTCTGATGAAAAAGCTCCGGAGTTGGCTATGCGCGCCAGTTTTCTTTCCACATTTGGGATGGCCACCGATCAGGGCAGCAAATTAGGTCTTGGGAAAAATAAAACCCTTATAAGCATGTACAGCAGTTATCAGGTGAGATATATAGAGTGACCTTGTCCATGGAATTATTGTTAGTCAAGTTTATCGTCCCGTTGCGAAATTATCGTCAAAAGACTTCAGAGTCTAGTGATCTTGAATATTTGTCTCAATGAACTGATCTGCTATTCTATTTCTTAATGGGGTTGTTGCTCAACCTGGAAACCTTCAAAAGTCCGGAAATTATGATTATACTAGAATTGTCAGGGAATTTCGTGAATAACGTGGGAATTTAATCTCTGGAAAACATGGAAGTTAGGAAATTTAGTAGAGAAAGAAACGTAACAACCCTGAACTTTCTGAAGTTACAATTCTAGTGCCCACTGACAATCTCATTAATGACTATTGTGTTCTGATTTGATCTGATGAACAAGTTTTCATTTCTGCATGTTTCTGTATAAATCGTACGTGTATGTATATCTCTGCATATAAACTTCGCGATAAAATGACGCACAACATTGTGCGATGAGGGCAAGGCACGTGGAAGTCAACTTAATAAAATAAAGATCAAAAGTGGAAATATTTACGTATGTCAAGATGATGGACAATAAACCTTTAACAATAATACCCTTAACAAATAATATTTTCAACAGGTTGTTCAGATGAATAAACTCCCATTAGTGGTAAGTTTTATCGCTAACAACAACTGCGATACGGGGCACATTTTGTCATTGGAGAGTAAAATTGATCCAATTCTCCAAAATCTCAAAAATGTTGTCGCCGAAGCCTGATGGTTACCTGTAGTACATTATGGGCGCTAATGAAGGGAATTTAAGAATGAAATATTGAGAAGGATAATTTGAATGCAAGATGGAAACACAAGGAAAATGCATGTGTGACAAAAAGTTTATTCTTCCTGAAATCGAACACAATTGTTGCAATGTAAATATTCAATATATCATGGAAAATATTGTAAATTAACTTTTAAAACATCATAGATAATGAACTTAATATTTTATCTTTAATATTATACTTTCATCGAAGTTTGTTAGAGGAATAGATTTTTTTATTTTGTTAAAAACGATTTCTTGTTCTATTCAAAACATGTTATACTTTGAATACATGAACTTTGACACAGCTTTTTCTTTTCGTTTATTATTTAGTGTTTAAATATTTTTTGGAGAAAGGTAGATTGATAGATGTCCAGATATATGTACTTATATTCTTATGAGTTGTGACATCTGTAATACAGTATATCGTGAAGTTATGGGGGAAGGAAAGACAGGATGCAGGCAACCCAACAGTCAAATTTTTGAAGATTTTCGAAGTCATTGTATTCGCAAATAATAACATGGGAAGGGAACCCCCACCATGTGGTTGAAATGACAAATACAATGTCTTCGAAATTCTTCGGGCATTGACTATTGGGCTGCTTGCATCCTGTGCTTCCTTTCCTCATAATCTCACGGTATAAACACGTATGATTTTGATAATTACTGTATTGTTCCGAATCTAAGTCGACCCCGCGCGTGAGTAGAGGATGATTTGTGATAGGGATATTAGCAACAAGAAAACCTCGACTTATGTTCGGAACAGTACGGTATCTTAATTACCCTGGGTTATGTATTGAAAAATCGTAGTTTTCCATTTTTGAAAGCGTACAATTGTTTGTTATCCTCGTATACTTTGTTTAACTTGGAATATTACATATATATTTTTTATACTGCGCGTAGTGACTGTACTAATTGTGATCACGCGAAACTTAGAGAAAATATGTAACAATATATCTGTGACATCAGTGATCTCGAAATGCTTACACTCGGCACCTATAATTCATACACTAGTGGACGGCCTTCCAAAGCATTGATTATATTCTGAGCGGCTGTTGTTGACATATCAGATCTTGTTTGCACCGTTGCACTTCCTAAATGCGGGATGATAACTGAAAAATTAGATAAACGATAAGTCTTGGATGCTGATCGTCACTCTAGTGTAAAATTATTTATTAATTGATTGCTAAATTAATTTTTTTTTTTATGAGCAATACTTATGCAACCTCGCTGTACTTATTTCACAGCCTAGATTAGGCTGCACGTATTGTAACTGTGTATCCCTATCTGTTCCTACTCTATGCTGGTGTAATAGGTGACAATGCACTAACCACTGCGGTCAATACATCTCAATCCTAATAACTACGATTTATCATACCTATGGGGCATTCCATGCCTTTTCAGCCACTCAAGAAATAAATATTGCTGAAAATTTTTCTGAACATCCGGTTATATATGTAAATAAGACAATAAGTCGAAGTTTCAAATCTCTTTTTGTCCCGGATCATGTGATATCCAATAATTTGGTTTGACAGGGGGGGCTGTCTTGATTGGCAGCATACTTTTGTCCCAATATTACACATATAAATACTCGAGCTTGTGCCAAATCCGGTGATGAAACACTCAGCCGTTCCGAAGATTCCGTCGTTTTTCGAATTTAAAATCAAATATTTTCCAAACAAAATATTCGACAATCCATCGTATCTTCAAAGCGGCTGAGTGTTGCATTACCCAATTTGGCACAAAGTTTGGTATTTATATGTGAAATATTGAGGCAAAGTACGCTACCGATCGAGATTGGTCCTCCCTGTCAGACCAAATAATTGAATGTCACGTGATCCGGGACACAAAGAGATTTGAAACTTCGGCTTATTCTTATTTAGATGTATAATCGGATGTTCATAAAAATTTTCAGCATTATTCATTTATTTAAGGCTAAAGTGGCATGGAATATCTCCATGTAAATCATGAACGCAGTTACAACGGTATGCAACCGAGTGGCAGGAGTTGATTTACTCACCTGCATTCGGTAAACTTAGCAATGGATGATCACTAGGCAACGGTTCGGGGTCCATAACGTCTAACCCTGCGGCAAAAATGGTATTGTTCCGAAGTGCCTTGACAAGGGCGTCTGTGTTAACAACGGGTCCGCGCCCAACATTCACCAGAACCGCCGTATTCTTCATTTGAGCGAACGTACTGTCATTGAACATATTCGAAGTTTCATTGTTCAACGGTGTGGCCACAATTATGAAATCACTTTCCTTGAGAAGATCAGATAACGAAACAAACGAAGCTCCAAGATCGTCACCTACACACAAGAAGTTGCAAAGTTTTTGGGTTATTCAACCGGATTTTCGTCTTGATAGAAATATGGACACAATTGAATATTTAAGAAATGATTAATTCTGAAGCAGCGACCAGTTACTTTATACTACGAATTGGAAAATAACATTATTGATACTGGAGCTTACCTGCCTGCTTTCGCGAGTGTCCTGTATAAATGAAGCGACCTACTCCGAATGGTATCAGTAGTTTGACCACAGCTTGTCCAATGTTGCCCAAACCTACTATGCCCACCGTTGAGCCGCGCAAATCACGCCCCAACATCCATTGGGGACGTGACTGCCACTTATTCCTTTGAAAAAAATTATAATCATTGATGAAAGTACAATGTAGGTATGCAACATATGTATATACGGGTACTTCCTTATGAACCCATACATTTTTTGATCTTAAGGTTTCTAATTTGTTTCTAAGTTAAGGAGATGAAAAAGGATTTTTAGATTTTGCTCAGATTTTTTAACCTACCTGTTTTGACATAGCACGCTATGAAAGTTTTTTAACATTTCAAAGATGATTTTTAAATCGATTTCTTTTGACAAGGTAAACAATTTATGTGAAAATTCGCTAACTATACACTTTTTGGTAAAAGATCCTCAGCCTCGCACTGAAATTCTAGTCTCCTGAACTTTTGCAGGATTGGCGATAATTCCATTAAAAAGCTAAACATTTTTTACAAATCTATATATTCCGCGAATTTTGAAATTCGTTTTTCTGTGGAGTTGATTTTAGTGCCCAAAACGTCGAGCTGAGACACCATCAAAGCAGTACAAACGAAGAAAAGCGGATAGGTGGCTTCCCTCTCTTAAAACCCTCTACAATTGTCAGAAATCCTATTAATTTTTACCTCATCAAAATATATGGGTTTGACAACCATTTTTATCGGAAATTAAACAAAATTACCATGCGTGCTATATCAAAATGGGTGACTTGGAAAATCGAAAAATAATTGAACAACAAACAGTACTCTTTTCTTAAGTTGTACATTCGTATCCGAAAGTAAGAAAAAAATTAGAGATCTAAAATGGAAATCTCAATTCTTTAGGCATAATAACGAAATTCCATATCACTAACTCAATGATTTGAATGCGACCTTCGTGAGCTCTCCTAGCAGCACTCAACGTTAGCATGACTGCAACCTCAGCAACGGCGGCGGTTAAGACGTTAGGAGTGTTGCCAACTTTGAGACCTCGCCTTTTTATTTCTGACAAGTCTAAATGATCGTATCCCGCCGACATAGTCGATACTACTTTCAATCTGGAGCCTAAAAAGCCGAAGAATTAAACATATAAGTCGTCGACAGCATAAATTATAATTATCTGTATAGAGTAATATAATTTTACTTTGATATCGCAAAATAGCACCACGGCAATCTACTTCCATCATTAATCATGAGATAGATGATAAACTGCCGGTTATATCTGTATATCTTACAATCAGTTTGATAATCGTATACATATATTGCTCCGTATAGATTTGACTTTGTGATTGAACCGCAGATAACACATAGGTATGTGAAAGAGAACGAACGAGCTACATATTGAAATAAAATTGATGAAATTAAAAAAATGTATTCTAATTTTTGAATAAACGTGCACCTGCAATGTCTAACAGTTCTTTGTTGACGGTATGATGACTGGCTAGGAATATAGCATCATGACCCGGAAGAGCTTGAAGAACTTCTTCTCGGGTGGTTCTGGCCGCAGGAAGGATTGTCACCTCGAATCTATGAACAGCGAATCATACAAATCTATACAGTATCTATAGTAATTTATATTATAAAAATCAATTATCATTCATTATTTTGGTACTAAGAAAGTTTCCAACGTGTAATTTACGTTGCTTAGAACTCGAATCTGTGATAAATTTCCAAAAAATAACAAAAATAAAGGAGCTCTGGTTCAGCAGCTTAGTATTTTTCGTAACTTATAACAAAAAATTATATCTGCCGCGTTGCACTGCACGCGCAAGTACTTACTTTGCTTTTAAAAGGTTAATGCCAGCCGGAGGTACATCATTGCTTGTCACCAAAACTCGTTGTTTACTCATCTCGTTGTCTCGTATATTAATTACAGTAATTTTAAAATTATTTAACAAATTGTAGTCGTCTCAACTATTTTCGTACAATTCAAAATATCTGCAATCCAAGATTCATATGGTTGCGAATTGCTATTCACACACAGAGTCGTTCCGGACCCTGGATTTCCCGAACTGAAGTGATCCGAGTTATAGATGTTCGACGCATTATATAATAATGTGAAACAGTATGACTTCCTATTCAGCGTATATTCTTGCGATAATGACCCGTTAACAGCCGCAATAACACATTTGTTATCACCGCGAAGTCGAGTAGATTGTTGAACAACGCGTAAACACTCGAGATTGGGCTGTATCCAATATACATATATGAGGTATTCTTTGCTAAATGGGACATAGGCTCGGTTCCTCACTCAGTTAAATTTTTTTGATAATTTTTTTTCTTTATCAGCAGCACATTGATAGGAACTTACGTGAATAATTTTATAGTTTTAGTTGAAATAATAACTGAGGGACGAATTTCCAATTTTTCCAGCTGACATAATTAACATTCAAACGATTAGTATAACGCAGCTTTACGCAGCGGAAAAACCAAATATATGAAAATGTTTGTCAGCAAATGAACTTTTCGATTAAAATATATATTAAAAATTTCCTGTAAATGAATTTAATTGTATGTACGTAGAAATCTCGTTTTCTTCTTCGGGGTTATTCGATAAAAATGTGCGAATAAAAACAAATTCTTCAAGAGCGGTTTTCAATGCAATTCAAAATATGATTCACTCCTGTAAATCGGACTCGTGGCAATCTAATATCACCCTCTTTAGGATTCTAACCTCATCGATACTCTTTGACTCGATCGAAATCTGGGCTCTAAGATACTTTAACGAGGTTGATAAACTCCAAACATCATTTTAAAACAGCTACTTAGTTTATCTAAATATTGCCCAAATCATGCAGTTAGAATAGAGTCGAATTATCTTCCATTATCTTGGTATTTAATGAAGGAAGTTCTAAGCTGGCTGAGCATAGTGCACCTGATGGTAATAGATTGCCGAAAATCAAGAGACTCGGTAGAGTCTCGCGCCAAGTACATTAAAAAGAATTTTTAAGCGTGCGGCGTGAGGCTCGATCGAGTCTCTATACCGGAGAGACTAGAATCCGGCGGAGTAGGGGTAATAACAGTATTAATGTTTTCAATATTTCGCCGTATTCTGTAACATCCCGAAGACTATCAATTTATCGTTAGAATGAGGATCTAAGCAGCTTTTATTGAACACCAAGATCAATGCGATCGGTGCACGGTGACAGATATTGTGATTTTTCTAAAAATTACAAGCACTCAGTTCGACTAAGAATTATCGTCGTTTCTTGCGTCCGCCAAAGAGCATAGGATAGAGAGGAAGGTCCCATAAAAGCCAATATATAGAAACGTACTTCGATTTTCAGCATCCTCTGGTGGCTCAGAGGAAAATCAATTTACCCCCACTCCGATTCCGGCGGTTGTTTCAAACCGACAAATACACATATACGCTCTGAAATGCGTATATCATGGAGTGCGATTTCATAACTTTTATCACTGCCATCACACTGTCGATAGATATTATAAGAGTAATACGTGTACGTGAAGTAGACTCTTTTATGATATCTATCGACAGTGATAGCAGTGATAAAAGTTATGAAATCGCACCCCTGTTATATCGTGAGCTTACATTTTCAAAATCTCTTATACCCTATGAATGTAGGTATTATGCAGAGATATGAAAGTAAGTATCGTAATATGAGGGTGGAATTAGGTAACAAAAATTCTGATCTTATCTACAAATGTAATTCTGTCAGCGCTGACAAAGTTGTACACAAAATTGGAGTGGAATAAAAAACAACTCAAACAAATGGTACTGAAATGATAAGTATATTTAGGTACTATATATAAGTATAAAATAACGTCTATCACATAAATTGTTTATTGAAAAAACATATTTCCATATAATCCAGTATCTTTGAAATTTATTTACAAAAATAAAAACATGAAGAACTGAGAAGTTCAATGCATTGCTCTCGCCATACAACATGAAAAATGTCAATAATTTGGTAAATTTTATTTCCATTTATTTTGAAGTTATGTGCAGAATATAAAAGATTGTATATGGTGAGTTTGAATGTGAATTCTGGATTGGATGTAAATGATCTATGTGTAAATGATGTAAATGTTGAGTTCGAATGTAAATTCTGGATTGGATGTAAATGATCGTAAATTTGTAATCGTAAGATTTGTAAAGAATGCGTACTGTTGAGTTCTCAATGAACTTTAAATGAATTTTTTAAATCTATATACAAATTGATCGACCTTTTTCATTTTGATTAATTGTTTTCACCATGTTACCACAAATGTCGTTTTCCTTCTGCAATATAACTGAAGTTTTGTCGTTTTCTTTCTGCAATATAATTGAAGCATCGTCTTTTTGACATCGGCTAGTTGGTCCGCCTGAAATTATTATTTTGAACATGGGTAGTACTCATAGATGTATAAACAATAGTTTGCAATTTTCCATAAGAGTAAACCCAATTGATTTGTTTACCTGGTACTAGGGCAGAACTATTTGACGCAGAAAGTTGCAGATCCTCTGACTGCATACGTGGATCTTGATCTTTATCTTGTTGGTCATTACTTGTAGATGGTCCATTTAATGTTGGTACAGCGTTGCGTGTCAATAAACATCGTGGGTGCTCTTTCCATATATATTTCGGCTCAAAATGTATGCTACATATACGAAAATCCCGTCGACACGGATTTTTCGCTTGAATGAAATCAAGCCATTTTTGACGCCTGTATCATGAAAACATATATATATCGTATAGTCAATAACATGTTTTCATAATTTTTAACATCAACGAACTCGCAACCGTATACGTTAGAATAAGTAAGGTTATATCTTTACTTACAGTTCCTCTTTCTTTGGTAAAGCAAAAAATGTTATTTGCTCTTGACTCTGGATCTCTTGATTTTGTATATATTTGTTATTGTAACATAATGTCACATCGCAGTATATCGGCATTTTCATATAAAACAATCACATTTTGAAATAATAATTTTGGAAGACTGCGTCCGTAAATACGATATCCGCATTCTCACACCTACAACACTACCGCAAACGCATCACCACGGATAACACACACATGCACTGTATTTTTCCTCTGAGCCACCAGAGGCGCTTCGGTAAGGCGATACGGGTATACTTTCGTCTCTATCCTATAAGGACGGTTCACAATGTCCGTATCCGTAACCGCAACCGCTTCAGTGAACATTTCAGTTTCCCTAAAAATTCTAGGCTCGTCTACAATCTCCGTACGGTACAACCTTGCCATTGGTTGTATCTACAGCAAATACCGTTCATTATTCCGTACCGTTCAATCTGATTGGCTGTCCGTAAAACGCTTGTAACGTCCGACCGGACGCATATACCCTATTTTTGCTTATAACCATATAATATTACTAGAACTAACTGTAACTCCATAGAATACGGGAACTCCGCCAAGATACTGAACTCTGAGTACCTTCGTCCAGTTCACTAAGAATTGTCCGACCAGAATTCCCTACCTTACCTACACTAGGAAACTCAGACCTTACCGACGGTACCTGGCGGAATCCTCTTATCCTAAACGGATATTACCCTTAAGAACCATTAAGATCAATTTTACCATATGGCACTTACCGTATCAACAGTTCTATAACATTATTCACTCTTATTGAAGAAAGATTTAATAACTAGGATATTATTTACTATTAATCATCGCTTTCTAAATAATCACTTATGAAGTTATCATTTTGATTATACCATTTATATTTATACCATTAATTAAAATGCTCTCTCTAGAAATATATACACATACACACTCTCACCTACACCAACACCGCATATGTAGGTAATACTTTACAGATTCCATGTTACAAAAAACCTTATAATTGCATTACAATAACGAATCTATATATTAATTATATAATAACAAATTCCTACTTAATATTATAATACGTCATATATCGCTTACTGTACCAATATACAATTACTTCGATGTTCGTACACACACAAACTAATATGATCATGTTTCATCTTTAAAATATTTTATAAATCTTTATATAAAAATTGTACCCAACATACATATACACCGTACGGCCCCCCCCCCCCCCCCCCCCCCCCCCCCCCCCGAATGCTCATGCATTCGTATATGACCACAGCAATGCCTCAGGAAAACTCTTGTAACTTCGATATATCAAATATTACACCCTTATATTTATCAGAAGAATTTATACTATAATTATTCTTTTATATATATACTAATAGCTACCTTTGTTAATCTTTAGTGTTAATTGATCAAGAAAATTTACTACCAACGCATTTGTAATCAATTCATATATCAACCTAGATTTTAATACTATGATTTATTTTTTATAATAACGAACCACCATGAGATAAAATACCTTACAAAAACCTTACAATCACAGACTTCAAAACATTTATAAATATCTCAAAACTACTAAGGTATTAAATATCACGGTGCCAGGATTGATTGAACAAGCCATGGTTCGACCTCAATCACGCAGGCGAGGTCAAAGGAAAACAATCACTCAACAACTAATAGAGGCACGCTCTAAAAAGTAAATATCCTTATGAGTATCAAAACTCTCAAACACAACCGTCACAATTTACGACCCACCATGCTGACGATTAAAAGAATCGAACATGGACTTCTGTAATCAATCTTATCATTCTATGTATAATCTTAATGGTCAGACAAAAAACCCCGTAATCACATTTATATCCATATACCTGTATTCCAAACAAACTCTCACTGAAATCAAAATCCAAAAATAAAGAGGTAATAAAATGCATAAGGAATAGCCTTGTAAACCTCGTAAGAACTGAGGAAGTCAAAAGGCCTAGTGATACCGAACCAGATTCCCTTTTTATCTTTACGACAATAAATAATATATTTTACCCAAAAGGGTCAAGGGTTCAAAAGGGAAACCCATTCATCCTGACCAATCAAAAGACAAAGAAACGATCATTCAAGAAAAGGACGGATGCGGCGACAAGGAGCACACCCGTGGCCCACCACGTATGCAAAGGAGGGCGGCCCCTAGATCACTCACACAACCTAAAGTCTTTCGACATCAACAAGACCCCAAACGATCATAGGCTGAGGAGATGAGCCCCACCATGGCACCGGATGTTCCTCAGGACCCCCGTACCCCTAAGTGCCCTATATAACGCCCCACCATCTGGAATTCGGTCTCACTTCGCCATTACAAAAGAATTCGTTCAAGTTAGTATAATTATTCCGCTTAGGAAAATTCTCACTCTATCTTAAAATCATTCCTCATTATAAAACAGAAAGTTTTGTATCTGAGACCGTTCGTCGTTATTTTAGATTTGAATAATTCTGATTCGATTCTTATTTTCAAATCAGTGAGAGTAGGTCGTTACTTGTAAACTCCGCGTTAGTTTTTCAATATTAAGAATAAAAAACATTTAATCAGCAATACCAAAAGATTTCTTGAATAAAAGCCACCTATTCCTATCTTTAAAATCGCCAGTAGCGACGCCTAAACCAGAAGATTGACAACAGTTTCAACAACAACAACAACAGCAACAAGGTAAGGAAAACTTCAATTATTTATTATAGAACCAATAATCCTTTCTCTGTCTCCAGTCATTTTCCAAGAATTCACCCTCCATCTCAATGTGGCGAAGGTAACGAATGTGATACTAAAATCAACCCACGCAAAATTTTCCATTAGCAAGAAATAATTTTACTGATTTAATTCGATTCAAACAAAGTCATCGATTCCTATGATTTTAATATACTTAGATTTGAGCTATTATAATTAGGCGTGAGTCGGGCAAATCCTCGCGCAATCCTCTCCCCTAAGCAACGCACCTGATCAACGCCTCCCATTGTACTTTAGTACTTAGTCGATATTTGGTAACCCCCCTAACTACTGAGTGAACGTCTAAGTTGTTCGCATAGTTAACCTTAATAGTTAGACTTTGGTTTTGGCCACGAACGACCGTTCCGACGTCACACGAAGTTGAAATTTGGCTAGACTCTACTGAAACGGATTCTACGAAAGTGTCCGCAGTTGGCGTTGTAAACCAGGGGGGTGACACATGCTATTCTCCCTGTACTTAAAAATGAAACGCATTTTGTCCGCATTTTTTAGTTCCTCTATCGCTCTGTATATGGCGCTAGTTATTCTCTGCTCGAGTAGCTCGAGCGCTGATTGAATCACACTCACTGATCTCCATACTAACCCTCACGGTCTTACATACAGGTCAGGAAACTCTGGTAGTAAGGGTATGTCCTCTTATTGAAGCACCGAATATTTCAATTCGTGACCACGAGTGTCGCTGCGATAGAGTGATGCAGGCTGTGCGAGAGAGATGGAAATATGCCAAGTCTCTCGGCACCCGAAAAACTGAGCATTTCGATTTGTCACTTCGAGAGCCTGTTTTGCACGTTGGCACAATACACCACTTAGTCATTGTTCAATATCACCGTTTGTTTTATTTAAATAAAACTACATGAAAATATAGAAGCAGAGCACAGAGCACGTCGCATGTAGTGGCGTGAATCAGCGGTTATGTTTGGATTTTGTTTACTTTTGAAATATATTTCTGTCTCTCTCACACAGCCTGCATCACTTTACAGCAGCGATCCTCGTGGTCACGAATTGAAATATTCGGTGCTTCAATAAGAGCCCATCCCCACCACCAAAATTTTGAGCGAGTTTCAAGACCTGTATGTAAGACCGTGCTAACCCTATACTAGATCAGTGATCACACTGCAGGCACAAGATTACTAGCGCCATACACAAAGCAATAAAGGAACTAGAAAATGCGGACAGAATGCGAACTGATTCTAGCAGTCTGTGTCACTCCCCTGTTGTGAACCATAGCACAGATACCTTATCCTTCAACTTTCTACCGAAGCGGTTATGGTTACGGTTACGGACATTGTAAACCGTCCTATACTTTTTGGCGTCCGCGTTGTTCTCCACGATCCAGACCTCGGCGGTTTGTATGGCTATACCGTGCGTTCAACCATACCATATTCGGGCTAATTTTATTCTGTTTGAACTCGAGAGTGATGATTGGCTGTAAGTTGATCACCGCGGCCAATCGGGGCCTTTGCTAACTGACTGTTGGCAAACTAACTATTGTTATTTTATGTTAGCTTGAACAGGGTATGGTTGAACACACTCCCTAGAATACGGAAGTTTTGAGTTGGTATCCCTAGCGTTCCGCTTCCTGAGAAAGTCACGGTATAGATAACACAGAGAGGCGTCCCTTCTCTTCTTGGCCACTGGCAAAGACGGACTGTGCATAGCGAATGAAGACAGATGGCGCAGATAACAATCATCATGCTTACGTAGTATCACTGTATTTCGCTGATTTATCCACGAATATAATAGTCTATGGCCGTTGTCTAAACATTTTGTTGGCGTGGTATGATTTTTGGCTACTTTCTTCAAGGATATAAGCCTTTGGATCATTAATCAATCAATCGTGATATGATTTAAAGTTTTTAAGTATAGGTAGTCGTACTGAAATTTTATCCAGCCATTTGTTACTAAACCGACTGAAAATTAAACTGCAAAATTTATATCCAGTAGCCCTATGAAGAGTGACTATCAAACCGTAAGATTTGTGTTTTATGGTTCTGTACATGATGTGCATAAATCGGATATTTGAGCCGTAGTACGAGTTTTTATGTTTCAGTCATACTAATTATAATGTGATCATACATCAATAGAAAGCAAATAGTAGTACAATACGCTCAACTGGGAAAAAAACTTCATTTAGACTCTTTTTGAATCTCCCAGTAGGCAAAAAAAAAAAAAAAAAACAAAGAAAGAATTTGAACACCAGCTACTGCTCCAGATTCGACAAAATACCTCTGGCACGTATTTCGACTAATTAGGAGTTATTCCAAGGGGTTGCCAACCCTTAAAGGGTATAGCCGGATAAGCATATAAAATCTGCCCCCAGTGATTTTCAAAAATCCATATAGCTGATCGATTTCTAATTCAGAAAAAAAAATTTCTTGAAAATTTCAGCTTTTGAACGCAAAGACTTACGACATAATTAAAAAAAAACGTGTTTTTCAGCATTTATTTTATTGTAACTATTCTGCTGAATATTTTCTAATAAAAATTTTTTTGGTAAGAACTATCGACAAGAGCCATGGAAAAGTAATTTTTTTGTAAGTTTTTAACCATTCCTTTTTTTTTCAAAAAATAAAGAAGTTTTTATCGTTATATTTAAATATGTTCCTTTCATATGTCAGTCACATTTTCAACTTGATCCATTTGGTGCAACATAGTCAAAATAAATAAATAAGTAAATAAATAAAATCAATTTTATTTATATTTTCGTCGAATGATATTCACTATTTACTGGTAAAATATTTTCCTATTTCATTTAAAAATATATCAATAATCTGATAGAATTTTTTCACATACTATTAAGAATAATTATTCAGTTTTAATATAATAAAAACATAATCCTGAATATCACATCAAAGGAGATGAACGTTGCTTATGACACGAAAAAAATGTCCCCCAAGGAATTTTTCAAAATTCCTAATAGTTCCGAGGTTATTCACATTTTTGATTTTGGCGATCTTAGTTTTTCAAAATTGATAACTTTGGCTACGTTTATAGTACGGGGACCGATTCGGGCTCATCTTGTTTGCGAGATAATGAAGTTGCAAGAAAAGAATAGTTCCCTCGAACTTTCGTTTACTGAACATAAAATATTCTCAATTCCCTGAAACAATTAGAGATTTTGGAAAAATTTATGGTTTTTTAAATTTGAAAAAATCACAGACATTATAGGTATACTGAATTTCAGAATGGAACACAGAGCCGTTTTTTTCTACGATCACAAATATGTATTTTGAGTATTAGTACTCATCTTTTATTTTTTTAATATTTTTGGCGGACTTTATTACTCAATTATAATTTGGAAATAGGATTTAAACTATATGTATGAGAATAATTGAGAAAATCGAAAAACAAAAATTAATAGATTCGCAAAAATCAACAAAATTCAATTTCCAAATTGTAAATGCATAATGAGTCTGCCGAAAATATTAAAAAATAAAAAATAAGTAGTAAGTACTTATAAAAGTAAGTACTTATACGCAAAATACACATTTGGTCATGAAAAAATAACGGCTTGGTGTCCCAGTCTAAATTTTACAGAGCACTGAAGAGAATATACATATACCTATACCTATCTGTGATTTTTTTCAATTTCAAAAAAAACATAACTTTATCAAAAATCTCAAATTGTTTCAGGGAATTGAGAATATTTCATATTCAGCAAATAAAAGTTCGACTAGACTATTCTTTTTTTGCAACTTCATTCTTCCGCAAATAAAATGAGCGGAAATCGGTCCCCGTATACGATAAACGTAGTCAAAGTTATGAATTTTGGAAAACTAAGTGCGCCAAAATAAAAAATGTGAATAACCTCGGAAATATTAGGAATTTTGAAAAATCCTTTGGGGGACATTTTTTTCGTGTCATAAGCAACGTTCATCTCCTTTGACGTGATAATCAGGATTTTGTTTTTATTATATTAACACTGAATAATTATTCTTGATAGTATGAAAAAATTCTATCAGATTATTGATATATTTTTAAATGAAATAAGAAAATATTTTACCAGTAAATAGTGAATATCATTCGACGAAAATATGAAGAAAATTAATTTTATTTATTTATTTATTTATTTTGACTATGTTGCACCAAATGGATCAAGTTGAAAATTTTACCGTGTAAAGAAGAGTAAGAAAGGAGTTTTTTGTGAAAAATTCGTGACTGACATCTGAAAGGAACATATTTAAATATAACGATAAAAACTTCTTTATTTAACAAAAAAAAGGAATGGTTAAAAACTTACAAAAAAATTACTTTTCCATGGCTCTTGTCGATAGTTCTTACCAAAAAAATTTTTATTAGAAAATATTCAGCAGAATAGTTACAATAAAATAAATGTTGAAAAACACGTTTTTTTGAATTATGTCGTAAGTCTTTGCGTTTAAAAGCTGAAATTTTCAATAAATTTTTTTTTCTGAATTAGAAATCGATCAGCTATATGGATTTTTAAAAATCACCGGGGGCAGATTTTATATGCTTATCCGGCTATACCCTTTGTTAAAAATCGTATATACCATATCTTTCGATGATATTAAATTTTTTTTTTTAAATTACCAACTAGTAGGCGATTGGTCACTACATGGTTGAAAAGGGAGAGGACCGATCCTACATAAATCGGTTCTACAGAACGAGATTCCTACAGAAAACATCCTACAGCATCTTTCCTACAGAAAAACTATCCTACAGAAACGAGTTCTACAGAATTATCATCCTACAAAATTTTTTCTACAGAAAAACTATCCTACAGAAATCAAGCCTACAGAATAAATATCCTACAGAAATCAGTTCTACAGAAATCAGTTCTACAGAAATCAGTTCTACAGAAATCAGTTCTACAGAATGAATTCTTACTGAGAATATCCTACAGAATCTTTTCTACAGAAAAACTATCCTACAGAAATCTGTTCTACAGAATTATTCTTGACTGGAAATATCCTACAGAATCTTTCCTACAAAAATCAGTTCTACAGAAATCAGTTCTACAGAATGAATTCTCACTGAAAATATCCTACAGAATCTTTTCTACAGAAGAACTATTCTACAGAAATCCGTTCTACAGAACTATTCTTGACTGGAAATATCCTACAGAATCTTTCCTACAGAAATCAGTTCTACAGAAATCCGTTCTACAGAATTAATCTCGACCGAAAATATTCTACAGATACAGAAATAATGTGCCCCCGAATGGATATCCTACAGAATTTGTTCTACAGATAAATTGTTCTACGGAGATCAGTTCTACAGAATTAATTCTGACTAAAAATATTAACAGAATTAAGAGTTCCCAAAATTAATATAAAGGATTTAGCAGGATAAGGTGGTGAAAAGTCGCCCCGCACCGATTTTTTTCCGGAATAGGGTTGTTCGATAGTTGACCAAAAATAAATAATATAAGCCAAGTATCAGCCCCCAGCTCCCCTTCTAGGGGGTGAGACAGGCAAATGAAGATTTGTCAGTTTTATTTCAATTTCTCTAGCAACCGATTTATATGTCATTAGGTTTATATGAAAGCTATCGTTAGCGTGCATACGTATTAATTTTTTTAAACTTTTTGGCGTGAAATTTTAATTCTGGACGCAGTTTCAAACCTTCGAACGTAATTCAATGATAGGGATTGGAAAGGTGCAACAAAAGAAAAAAATCTAAAATCTTCTCTTGTACTACTCCAACCGTTATATCATACTTCTCAGGATAAGTGAATAAGAATTATGATTACCTATATTGATCGATTTTTTTCAGAAAATAACCCGACCAAGCCTTGCGATGATATGCATTCGCCATCTTGCCAATAATACTGATGAGAATAGTAGGTATATTACGCACCTAGGGAGGGAAAGTAGGCTGTACCAAACTGCGTGTGAGATTGACACCGTGGTAAAAACGCAGTTTGGGATGGCCTTTTTCCCTCCCGTGTGCCGTATACTATTTTTCACCACCCCCTGCATCGGAAAGTTCGTCTTACCGTTTACGCGAGGGGCCGAAGGTCGTACTTTTCGTGCAGGTGTGGTGAAAACGCAGTTTGGGATGGCCTTTTTCCCTCCCGTGTGCCGTACTACAGCCACGGGACGTTACATTTCACATTTTTATTCAATCTGAGCTATAAAAATAAATAAATTATTCTAAGGCTTGCACGTGCGTTTCAAAGAGGTAAGAATGAAAAATCAAAATCACTTCTTCCCATGAACTTATCTCTCATAATAAGGTAGTTGTTACGTGGATTCATGTAATGGAGGATTTCAACGAAACTTCACTGGTTTGCTTTTTGATTAGGTAAATATGTATAATATCAGCCTATTCCGATTAGAATTGATTACCCCAAGTTTATAAAGAACGATGTCAAAATGTTATAACGTCAACAATAATGAAAATATTGAAAACTATGATAATATTGAAAATAATGAAAATAATAATAATGATATTCAGCACTCTCCTCGGGCGGCCATTTCGACCGTATCTACCACTTTGTGACTTTGGTAAAATAAACCGACCGAGTGCGAGTACAAATTAACACCAAAATCAATAGGGGTCATTTCGAATTGCTGTGTTTTAAATCTCAAGTTGATACGTACAGCAGTTTGATTGAAATCGTGGTCCATAGGCAGTGACTGACGAAAATGTGGCGAAAAAGAAGAAGAAGATGATTTTTGAGCAAGTTTGATGGTCAATATCTCTGAAACCATGCAACCGATTCACTTCAGATTTTTAGACCGGGTTCACATGGGCTGGTGTTCTTCACCCTGTAAATTTCGTCAAGAAATTTCAGCCGTTTGGGAGATATGACGCCTCGTTTATAGGTATAATCGTTGCCTCCAGTAAATAATTCTTTGCTGCGCTCGTTTTAATCAACCTTAAAATGATGTATATATTTGACTTATTTCATTATCAAGTACATAGGTACTTAGGTACTTGTCGGCGATTTGCTGCTGCGAATATTAATCTATTAAAAACGACGTAGTTGTGGAATTATACATTTTTGCTCAAGAAGACTAATAGTTTGTCACATTAAGTGCTCGTGTGAAAGTGATGAGAAAATTGTTATAAGTGCAAGAGAAAGTTTATGGTATGTACGTCAAATTTTTATCATCTACTAAAGAATATTATTATCTCAATACTAATTGTAAGTTGATGAGCGTGCTGCGCGTTGAGCAAAAAGCTCTAAAAAGCAACATAAAATACTCCAGTCACAATTGCATATAAATACTACGAATACTTTGCCGTTTCATTTTTTCGTAAACACTTACTGACGAGACATAATTTTTTTAATCGCGCTGCGCTTGATTTTGATTGAACACTTCTTCGAAGTTTCGAAGAAGAGTGATAAACGCGAATAAAAAATATGAAAGTGGAAAAACCGTATTCATGTTATCACTTAATCAGGTTTTGATATAATCGTATCGATATATTTCAAAATAGAGGTCAATATTGGCTCCATATGAACAACTCCACCAATAATAGGCGTCTCAGGGCCAGATTGTTGAATCGTCTGTAATTTTTACCACTTTTAGTGTATTGAGATGAGATTGTCCACCAAGTTTTCGACCTCTAGGCCCTATCGTTGATAAAAAAACACTTCTTGAATCAAGCTACTTTAAGCAGCTTCGAGCAGATATTGCAGGGGAGGTTGGGCACAATGGACCCCCCTAAAAAATAAGCGACTTCATAAAAATTAATCCATTTTTTAAATTTTATCTTTATTCAATTACAACTACAACTTTTTACATAATAATGGTCATAATTTTTCACGAATTTTTTCATGGTTACATTCATAAACAATAATCATGAATATATATATATATATATATATATATATATATATATATATATATATATATATATATATATATATATATATATATATATATATATATATATATATATATATATATATATATGCATGTTTTCGGGACAAAATTTCAAGCACACGCATATTTTGGGGACATTTGTATACTTTGGGGACAGTACTCAAAGTATCCATATATTAAAGCGTTAGTTTGAGGACATTTTCATATTCCAATCAAACGCATAGTTTGAGACCATTCACTGTTAGTTATACACTTGCCCGTTTAAAGAATATGGGACCCCAAACCATGCTTTTCGTACGGGATGCATATTATGAGGACAACATTTCCGACGACGTATACTTCGGGGACATTCGTATACTTTGGGGACAGGTTTCGAATTGTATCCATGTATTGAATCGATAATTTGGGGCATTTTCATATTTATGTTAAACGCATAGTTTGAGATCATTCACTGTTAGTATCTAGTAGTATATTAAAAGTTAGTAGTACTGTATTAAAAGATCATCCGTGATTTTTTATCCAATTTGTATTCCACGCGAACTCGGTAGCATGCAATCCTGACCCTTTACGATTTGTTCCATTATTTTTCATCTTAGTCAACCCACAGAAAAACGTACTTCAAATTTTTTTCAGATTTTTGAGACCAGCCGATCTCTCAAAAAGATTGGACGTACCTCGCTTTTTGAAAACAAAAACGCCCATTCTGAAAATTTTCAAAAAATTCACAAAACTTCTGTGTCACAAAACAAAAATTTTGAGCCACAAAACATAGTGGAAGCGTTTTTTTTTCAATTTTTTTCTTCAGTTTTATAAGATGAACAAGGCTTTTTTTTTCACATTTTCATACATTTTTTGAGAAGCATGCGTACAGCAGCATATTCTTGTAGTACATGTGTATATGTGTACACAAAGATGTACTGCTATACCTATACGCATTGTATACAAAAAATGCACGAAAATGAGAAAAAAACGTTTTGTCGAACTTATAAAATTAAAACAAAAGAATCGAAAATAGAAGAAATACTTTCATTATGTTTTATGGCTCAGAGTTTTTGTTTTGTGACACAGAATTTTCGTGAATGTTTTCAAAATTCCCAAAATGGGCATTTTTGTTTTCATAAAGCGAGGTGCGTCAAATCTTTGTGAGAGATCGGCTGGTCCCAAAAATCTAGAAAAAATTCGGTGTACGTTTTTCTGTAGATTAAACAAGATACAAAATGATGGAACAAGTCGCAGAGGGTCAGGATTAAATGCGGCCGAGTTGGCGTGCAATACCTCATATAGACTATATAGGTGTAGTTATATGTGGTCATATATAATTTATCTATGAAGAATCATGCTTTCTAATATGGGATACTGAGGATTTAAATACGCCGTCTGGTGGTCCGAAATCGAACTAGCGATTGTAGGATAGAATTATATGATTACCATAATATTAGTGTCAACAAAAAATTGCAACGTACGATATATTGTTTATTAAAAAAAAAAAAAAGTAACACAACGAGTGAATTTAGTAATTAAGTTTATAAACAATAAATATATGTATACAAATATATTCAAGTATGGAATTTTCTCCTCATAAAAATAAGAGTAATGTGTACTGTTGTGTCATGGGTGTAAAAGTCATGCATCAAAGCATGAAACAGTTCGTTTTCATTCTTTTCCAAAAAAGAATGATAGCTTAGTGAAAATTCAGAATATTTTTAATCAAGAAGAGCTAGTCGATAGACACGATATGTGGGTGAAAGTGCTGAGAATGGGGAAAAAAATATCACCCTCCATGAGAGTATGTTCGCGACATTTTACAAAAGATGATTACATTCCTTCTTGTAAGTATAACAAATAACAAAACATAATAAGCTTTAATTTTTCTTAGACCAAAGTTATGATAGTTTTATTTATTTTTCAGTAAGTCAACGGCATTTTTTGAAGAAAACAGCTGTTTCCTCAGTTAACTTACCGAAGAGCTCTCTCGACTGTTCTGAAAAATTAAACCATGTTTTATCAGCTCAACGAGAGCAAAGGCGAATTAAAAGGGCATTTTTAGAAAACGAAAAAATTAATATTCAACCAAAAACTACCAACGAACCTAGTGACTTTAATACTGATAATAATTTTCAAGATGAGCTAGTTTTGGATGATCAGATTGACCACAGACATGCAGATGAAAGTCAACCAAAAAATTCTGTAGGTGAAGAGGATTCCAATCTACGAACTTATCAAGTTTCTAGGAACGAAGCTGAGACATGTGCAAAAATATACTAGTGAAATAATTAGTAAACAATTTAAAGACGTAGCAACACAAGTTCGTACAGATAATTTTATTCCCAAATTTACTGACTTCATTTCTACCGACAGTGAACTAAGTACATTGACTGGGATTCCTAATTCTACTCTTTTAAATTCTATAAAAAACTTAGTTGACAAAAAAAAAAAAAACAAACAATGTCTCATTGTAATGCTAAATTGGATTTGTTAGACATAATCATCATGACTTTCATGAAACTAAACCAAAATATGTCATATGCACTTTTAGCTGTTCTATTTAAATGTTACACAGCAGAAACTTGTAAAGAGAAAATTTTTCAAATGATTGACTTGTTGTATATTTGTTTAAAGCCAGGAATATATTGGCCCAAAAAAGAGAATATTTTGAAGAATATTCCTCTTGATTTTATTGGATTTGAAAATGTTCGTGCAGTCATTGATTGCACTGAAATTTCAATTCAAATACCAAAACGTTTGTGTTGTCAAGTTGTGACTTATTCGCGGTATAAAGGCTGTTACACGGTCAAATTTATGACAGCTGTCACACCTGCTGGTTTGATTTCTTTTATTAGTAAACCTTTTGGTGGACGAGCTTCTGATAATGCTATCTTTGAACAGAGTGAGATCATTACAAAGTTCGATAAGAAAGATGATGTCATGACTGATCGAGGCTTTACTGTTGATGAATTTTGTCAAAAAAATGATGTGCAATTAATTTCACTACCTTTCCTGAAACACCGAAAACAATTTTCCAAAGTTGAAGCAATGAATGGGCGGCGAATTGCTAAAGCTCGTGTGCACATCGAGCGGAGTAACCAACGTATTAAAAATTTTGAAATCTTATCATCAAAAATGCCGATTGGACTTGTTCATAAAGTTGAAAAAATTTTTACAATTATTTGTGCAGTTGTAAACTTAAGTCAGCCTATTTTAAGAGACGGAAAATTTGTTCGAGATCAAAACAATGTCGCTCAGGATTGAAATAATGTCATTAATGGTTGAAATACTTTTTATAAATATTTTATTACATTGTTAACTTATTTTTATAAAAAAAGTACAAAGTAAAATTAAAAGTAAAACTTATAAGTAACAATTACACTGATTTTTATTGTTCTTTTTGTTTTTCATTCTTCTCTTGTTGTTTCAAACATATATTATGTATCATTTTATTAAAATATACTTTCTTTAAAGTTCTTAAGGGCAATCCCTAGTCGCCCACCTCCTTTTTGTCGAATAAGGGGCGGAGTTAACACATGTCGATTATTATCCGAACCCAGGCGTCGAAAACGCAAAAACAAAATGCATAGCGTTAATTCTATTTCAATTCCTAACATATACGTACAAAAACATATTCGTTTCATGCGAAAATAGAGCTATCAGATCGCATTTAGATTTGTCAAGTGTGAATTCCCTCGGCGGCCATTATTATGCAGCTGTCCGCCGAGCTTTGCTGACCCGGCAGGTAGGTGGCGCCACGAGTTTATCGCTTTGACGCGAATTTCACGATTCTTTATATGCTTTCGTGCACTATCCTTGCGTCCAAGCGATGTATTCGTGGCGCCACCTACCTGCCGGGTCAGCGAAGCTCGGCGGACAGCTGCATAATAATGGCCGCCGAGGAAATTCACACTTGACAAATCTAAATGCGATCTGAAAGCTCTATTTTCGCATGAAACGAATATATTTTTGTACGTATATGTTAGGAATTGAAATAGAATTAACGCTATGCATTTTGCTTTTGCGTTTTCGACGCCTGGGTTCGGATAATAATCGACATGTGTCAACTCCGCCCCTTATTCGACAAAAAGGAGGTGGGCGACTAGGGATTGCCCTTAATAAATGTTTGGTAAGTTTTACATTAAAACTAATAGGTATTATTTTTATTTGTTTGTCAAATGAAGAATATATTATAAAATCCGTAGATGGTAAGTTAAGTATTGCCATACTTATTTGAACTTGAGCGTAGTACATGTGCTTAACTTTTAGAGTTACTTCACCATGTTGTTCTGTTAACCATTTAATTGCTTTCACAGTCTCTTCAATACCGTTACGTTTACCCTCTTTTGGACATTTAATTTCAATGAGTTTAAATGGTTTGTTATCTTCAAAAGCAATACCATCCGGAGAACAACCTAACCAAGGATTTAATTCTGAAATAACTAAGCCACACTCAACTATTTCCATAGACATTAAATTAGCATAAGTTTCCCGTGCATAAGTTTCTTGCTCTAAACCATATTTTGTATTTTCATTGCTAAACGAGGGACTGTGAAAGTAATCATTAGATTTTTTTTTCCAGTCTGGATTTTTATTAGAATAATAAGTAAATAGTGAGTAAGCTCTACTAGCTGTTATCCGGTGTTCTCGTTCAGCTAGCCATACAGAATAAAGCTCAGTACTTTTTAAACAAATTGTTAAAGCATCCGTTGACAACCGATTAAAAATTTCATTACAACAATTTCCAACAACGCGATCAAGCTTAAAATTTTTTAAATCTGAAAGTAATTCTGATGACTTTTTTTCTTCAAAACATTGGTGTTCAAGTAAAGGCTTCATCTCATATTTTTCTAGAGCAGATTTATGAGGTGCACTCCAAACACATTTTTTATCAGTACATGTTATATCTTTGAATTCTTCCAAATTATTTCTGTAAGTACAAAAGAATAAAGTCAATAATTTCATAGTTATTTAATAATTTTAAAGTTGATTGATCAAGTGAAAAATATCAATTATCATGATCACCGGTTACAAAATAAAAGTACTGCTACAATATGTTTACAGGTACTTCCTAATCCAGCTTTACGTGAGGGTTCCATACCAATTATTTTTCCGTCTTTTGAAATTTGACCATTTATTTCATGAGGTTTATTTTTTAAACAATGTTGTAAACAAAACGCCAGGATATGATAGACATCACTATCATCACTATGATTTACTGTACCGCAGTTCAATAAATGGTCACGATCAATAATGTTTTCTCCACCCTTAAAATTTCTACTAGTAGGTGTAGCTGAAGCAAATTTACAAATTTCTTGTATGCTTACACGCATTTTTAATTTTTGATAAATTAATGATCAATTGCCACACGTTAGCTTGTATGCAACAGCTGACTCCAGAGTCCTACAATCGCTAGTTCATTTTTGAACCACCAGGCGGCTAAAAATTAAGCCACGCCTCTCCCACGGATCCCAATATAAAAAGCATGTTTGGGGTACAAAATTTCGGACGTACTGCGTATACTTCGGGGACATAAGTACTCTTTAGGGACACATCTTGAAGTGTATCCATATGCGGAAACGATTATAGTTTGGGGTACATTTTAATATATGTATATGTATACTAGGGTGGTTCTTATTTAAGGTTTGGTGCGATTTAAATCGTCACGCCCTCCTAATCGATCCCAAATAATTAAAAAAAAACATTGTAAAACTTGAGCACTTAATCTTAACGTTAAGGTATGCTTCCGAATTTTAACCGATTTTTTTTGAATTTTTCTCATCTCTTTATTATTTTTTCTCTGAATTCCATCTAACTTAAGCAAAGATATGATATTGGGTATTGTGCACTCTTAGATATTTTTTTCTGTTGCACTCAAATTCATTGGCTATTAATTACTCATTTTACCTAATAAAATATTAAAATTCCATATAGTTAGATTTTTTATGTTAATCGAGAAATATTCACTTACATTTGTGTATCTTTATTGAATATGGAATTATTCATTGACATTCATGTATATTTATTAAATATACACAAATGTAAATGAATAAATCGCGAATAAAATAACAATCTAACTATATAAAATTTTAATATCTCATCAAGTGAAATTACTAATTAATAGCCAATGAATTTTAATGCAACAGAAAAAAATATCTAGAAGTTCACAAAACCTAATGTCATATCTTTGCTTAAGTTAGACCGAATTGAGAAAAAACAAAATAAATAAGTAAATAAATGAATGTACGAACGAACGAATAAATATAGATAGATAGATAGATAGATGATAGATAAATAGATGATAGATGAATAGATGACAGATGAATAGATGATAGATGAATAGATGACAGATGAATAGATGACAGATGAACAGATGACAGATGAACAGATGACAGATGAACAGATGACAGATGAACAGATGACAGATGAACAGATGACAGATGAACAGATGACAGATGAACAGATGACAGATGAACAGATGACAGATGAACAGATGACAGATGAACAGATGACAGATGAACAGATGACAGATGAACAGATGACAGATGAACAGATGACAGATGAACAGATGACAGATGAACAGATGACAGATGAACAGATGACAGATGAACAGATGACAGATGAACAGATGACAGATGAACAGATGACAGATGAACAGATGACAGATGAACAGATGACAGGTGAACAGATGACAGGTGAACAGATGACAGGTGAACAGATGACAGGTGAACAGATGACAGGTGAACAGATGATAGGTGAACAGATGATAGGTGAACAGATGATAGGTGAACAGATGATAGGTGAACAGATGATAGGTGAACAGATGATAGGTGAACAGATGATAGGTGAACAGATGATAGGTGAACAGATGATAGGTGAACAGATGATAGGTGAACAGATGATAGGTGAACAGATGATAGGTGAACAGATGATAGGTGAACAGATGATAGGTGAACAGATGATAGGTGAACAGATGATAGGTGAACAGATGATAGGTGAACAGATGATAGGTGAACAGATGATAGGTGAACAGATGATAGGTGAACAGATGATAGGTGAACAGATGATAGGTGAACAGATGATAGGTGAACAGATGATAGGTGAACAGATGATAGGTGAACAGATGATAGGTGAACAGATGATAGGTGAACAGATGATAGATAGATGATAGATAGATGATAGATAGATGATAGATAGATGATAGATAGATGATAGATAGATGATAGATAGATGATAGATAGATGATAGATAGATGATAGATAGATGATAGATAGATGATAGATAGATGATAGATAGATGATAGATAGATGATAGATAGATGATAGATAGATGATAGATAGATGATAGATAGATGATAGATAGATGATAGATAGATGATAGATAGATGATAGATAGATGATAGATAGATGATAGATAGATGATAGATAGATGATAGATAGATGATAGATAGATGATAGATAGATGATAGATAGATGATAGATAGATGATAGATAGATGATAGATAGATGATAGATAGATGATAGATAGATGATAGATAGATGATAGATAGATGATAGATAGATGATAGATAGATGATAGATAGATGATAGATAGATGATAGATAGATGATAGATAGATGATAGATAGATGATAGATAGATGATAGATAGATGATAGATAGATGATAGATAGATGATAGATAGATGATAGATAGATGATAGATAGATGATAGATAGATGATAGATAGATGATAGATAGATGATAGATAGATGATAGATAGATGATAGATAGATGATAGATAGATGATAGATAGATGATAGATAGATGATAGATAGATGATAGATAGATGATAGATAGATGATAGATAGATGATAGATAGATGATAGATAGATGATAGATAGATGATAGATAGATGATAGATAGATGATAGATAGATGATAGATAGATGATAGATAGATGATAGATAGATGATAGATAGATGATAGATAGATGATAGATAGATGATAGATAGATGATAGATAGATGATAGATAGATGATAGATAGATGATAGATAGATGATAGATAGATGATAGATAGATGATAGATAGATGATAGATAGATGATAGATAGATGATAGATAGATGATAGATAGATGATAGATAGATGATAGATAGATGATAGATAGATGATAGATAGATGATAGATAGATGATAGATAGATGATAGATAGATGATAGATAGATGATAGATAGATGATAGATAGATGATAGATAGATGATAGATAGATGATAGATAGATGATAGATAGATGATAGATAGATGATAGATAGATGATAGATAGATGATAGATAGATGATAGATAGATGATAGATAGATGATAGATAGATGATAGATAGATGATAGATAGATGATAGATAGATGATAGATAGATGATAGATAGATGATAGATAGATGATAGATAGATGATAGATAGATGATAGATAGATGATAGATAGATGATAGATAGATGATAGATAGATGATAGATAGATGATAGATAGATGATAGATAGATGATAGATAGATGATAGATAGATGATAGATAGATGATAGATAGATGATAGATAGATGATAGATAGATGATAGATAGATGATAGATAGATGATAGATAGATGATAGATAGATGATAGATAGATGATAGATAGATGATAGATAGATGATAGATAGATGATAGATAGATGATAGATAGATGATAGATAGATGATAGATAGATGATAGATAGATGATAGATAGATGATAGATAGATGATAGATAGATGATAGATAGATGATAGATAGATGATAGATAGATGATAGATAGATGATAGATAGATGATAGATAGATGATAGATAGATGATAGATAGATGATAGATAGATGATAGATAGATGATAGATAGATGATAGATAGATGATAGATAGATGATAGATAGATGATAGATAGATGATAGATAGATGATAGATAGATGATAGATAGATGATAGATAGATGATAGATAGATGATAGATAGATGATAGATAGATGATAGATAGATGATAGATAGATGATAGATAGATGATAGATAGATGATAGATAGATGATAGATAGATGATAGATAGATGATAGATAGATGATAGATAGATGATAGATAGATGATAGATAGATGATAGATAGATGATAGATAGATGATAGATAGATGATAGATAGATGATAGATAGATGATAGATAGATAGATGATAGATAGATAGATGATAGATAGGCGATAGATAGACGATAGATGGACGATAGATAGACGATAGATGATAGATAGGTGATAGATAGTTGATAGATAGATGATAGATGGTCTGATAGATAGATAGACGACAGACGGATGCCAGACGGATGACAGACGGATGTCTGACGAATGTCTGACGGATACCAGACGCATGACAGACGGATGCCAGACGGATGACAGACGGATGCCAGACGGATGACAGACGAATGTCTGACGGATGTCTAACGGATGGGTGGATGGGTGGGTGGGTGGATGGATGGATAAATAGATAGAATCGCCAGTTTGGAAAGATGTGGGACCCTTATATCGCGTGTCTAATGGAATAAGGTCGTATGCGCTATAACGGCGATCGTGGCGTTCGCGGTAAAAGTACTCGAAACGCATAGATTCATGAAAATTACATGAAAAAATAAATAAAGGTAAAGGGTCGTATGTTTGGTGGATCCGTCCTTTTACCTTAAGCTTACTTTTCTTTTTATTACATTTATTAATAGGAGAAGGTCGTATCCGCCATTTCTTTTTAGCGCAAATGCTCGAAGAACTTCTGAAACGCGAAGATTTATCGATATTTGAAAAAAAGGTGGAAATTATTTCATTTTCAAAAAGAAATTCTTGAAGTGAAGGTATAAGGTCGTATCCACCATTATTTTTTTTTTTTTTTTCATTTTAGCGCACACGCTGCAAACACTTCTGAAATGAAAAGATTCATCGATATCTGAGAAAAGTGGGAAATTCTATTCTTCTGAATACTTTAGTTAATTACGAAAAATATTATTGACTGCGTGAATGAAGAAAAAGACAAATGACTGACCAGACGTAGAGAAGATGTGTTACAATTAATATATTATATTTATTATTATAATACATTTTCTCTACGTCTGCTCAGTGATTTGTTTTTCTCTTTATTCTCATCAATGTTATAGAACTGGTACGTATGCAGTCGATTATATTTTTCGTAATTAACTAAAGAAATCACAAGAAAAAAATTTCCCCCTTTTCTTAAATATCGATGAATCTTCGTGTTTCAGAAGTTTTTGGAGCATTTGCAATAAAAAAAAACAGATTTTGGTGAATACGACCTTATACCGTTAGTTAATGAGATGTCTTCTCAAAAATTTACAGATGAAAGGGCGTAACCACCAGTACTTACGACCTTTCATCGTTAATTAGATAATTTTTAAATTGCTCCATTTTGAACGTATCTTGACATTTTTGGCGATAATACGAAAAAAATGGATATGCTTTTTTACTTTCATACGTGGTAAAAGGTCGTATATTGGCGCATACGTCCTTATACCATTAGGCACGCGATATATTGACTCGAAACATGCTTTATATAGTAATACCGTTCTGGTTACTGAATTATTGTAATGTATAATAGTTGACAAGTTATTTGCTAAAAACCAGACCTTTTCGCATATTCCCACGCGATAAAAGAGGAGGGTCTCAAACTATGCACTTGACATATGCATATAGATGTACATACATGGGATATATATGGATGTATATAGGTATTTATATCGAGCGCATAGTTTGAGACTCATTTTCAATGTCATCGTTTAATTGTGGATATAAGAAGTATAGTTTGAGGACTTGACCCTGAATGATGCTCTGTGTATATAGAGACTCAAAACATGCGTTACATATTAGAAGTGTTCTGATTACTGAATTCCAGCAACGTTTGAACCCGACCGCTTTCGATTTGGTTGAAAGTTTTTTTATCCTTTTCTTTTCTATGAAAAACGTATCGCAGAATTTTTTCAAATTTTTTCATTCAACCAAAAAAAAAGTTATGAATTTTGGAAAAAATAGCTATTACATTTTCAAAATTTGACTTACTGGGACGTTTTTTTTTTTTTTAATTTTTGTTTTCAAATGTACTTTTTGAAAATAAATACAAAAAATTTATTCAAACCTATCTTCATCGGTATTTTTTAGATTTTTGGAACAAATCGAAAATTTTCCAATGATTACCATTTTTGATTTATCTTTTCATTTTAATATATTAAACTTTGATATTTTCTACAAATCCCCAAATTTTTTCAGAGTGGTGTTTCCTTGATTTCTATTTTTTTTCTTAATTGAAAAAAAAAAAAATTGTCTCCAATTGGAAGATTACCACTTTCAATTTTTGTTTTTATTTTTTTTTTTCAAATTTGAAAGTTGTCTGAACACCATCAAAAATTTTCAGCATGGTGTTATGAGGAATAAGGCTAGCTGAAAAAAAAATTTTCCAATAGAAAAAATAAAAATAGAAATCGAAAAAACACCACTTTGAAAAAATTTGAGGACTTGCAGAAAATGTCAAAGGTTGATGTAAAAAAAGACAAAAGAGGATCAAAAATGGTAATCATTGAAAAAATTTCGATTTCTTCTAAAACTCTGAAAAATAACGATGAAGATAGGTTTGAATAATTTCTTTTTATTTTGTTTCAAAAAGTAGATTTGGAAAAAAAAATTTGAAAAAAAAACGTCCCGCTATGTCAAATTTTGAAAAAGTTATAGCTATTTTTTAAAAAATTCATAACGTTTTTTTGGTTGAATAAAAAAATTTGGAAAAAAACTGAGAAACGTTTTTCATAGGGTAGAGAAGGATAAAAAACTTTCAGCTAATTTGAAAGGGGTCGGGTTCAAAAGTGGTCGATTTGGCGTGGAATGCCCCATATGTGTATATATATATATATATAGGTAGTATTCTCTCTATCTTCTCCCATCTCCTCTCTTCTATCCATGTTTCTGTTAAATTTACACTATCGAATTGTTGCAGGAAATCCCACACTTCCTTGTCTTTTTTCTCCAACCCTGCAACGTTCCAGAACAGCACCCTTATCCCTCCCTTCCTCTGTCCTTTGTTCTTCCTTTGCTTATCTTCCTTCTGTCTGTTTCTTTTATTGCTCTCGAAAGTTCCGGTCTGCCCTCAGTTCCCCCCTTTCTTCATCCCAGAACCACCATTTGCCTTGCATCTGGATTTTCATGTAACCTATTCTTGCCTGACCTCCTTGTTCCCTTATTTCCTTCATCTTCGCGGCAAGTTTTCTTTGGATTTCCCCTTCCCTTTTTGTTAGGTCGTTGTCTAGGTACACAGTTTTTCCTCTTAGGCATCTTTTCTTCGCCATCACCTCTGCCTTGTCTTCCCAGCTTCGCATCTCTACTATCACCATCTTCCTCTCATTCCCTAGGACCCTGACTCCCTTTACGCTCTTTTCTGCTTGCATCTCGTTCCTCAGGAAACTTTCTACCTGCTCTTTCTCGTTTGCGCTGCTCCATTGTTTCCCCCTGATGACTATATTATTCCTTCTTTGTCTTCTTTCTGTTGCTTCCCAGTTTCTGTCTAGCTCCTTTACTTTCTTCTTCCATTCTTCGTCTTCTCTGCTCGACTCTCTTCTTGTCTCCCCCCCTCCCCCTTCTGCTCTTACCGGTCTCTCTTCGATGGCTTTCAGTCTCTTCTCCCTCTCCTCGTCCTTCTCCCGTTCTGCTACCTCTAGCCTCTCCAACTTCTCCTCCAATCTTCTCGTTCTTTCTTCCATTTTATCGTTTTTCTCCGTCCACACGTGCTCATTCATCTCTCTTTTAGTCTCTCCATTTCCCCTCTCAGCTCTTCTCTGCCCCTTCTTGCTTCTTCTCTTTCCTTTTTGAAGTCAGATATTATATCCTCTCTCAGTCTTCGTATCTCCCTCATTATTATCCCCAGGTCCGTTGTCGTTCCCGCTACCTCTTCCTCTTTTCGTGTGTTCCTTTCTGGTGATTTCTCCTTCCCCTCGTCTGCTTCTTTTCTTTCTTTATCCCCTTTCTCATCTGCTTTCTTTGGTGGTGTTCTGGCCGTTTTGGGCGTCGTGGAGGCTTTTTTGAACGGGTAGTCAAAGTCCACCTTTCTTATCTCCTCTTCGTCCCTATCCCTTTTTCTTGACATGGCTTCTATTATGCCCATGCTATTCGCCCTTTGCCTTCCTTCTCTCGCAAGTTGCGCCGCCTTCGTCGGTCTTCCTCTCTTAGCTGTTATCTCGCCGTTCTGCGAGGTCGGCTTACCCTCTAAGTTTTCCTCGTTCCTGCTCTCCTCCCGACCAGGCGTCGATAACGTAGGTCCCCCTGTTACTTTGTCCTCTCCCTCAACGGGGTCGCTACTCTCCTTCCAGCTAATTAGTTCCTCCCCTCTCTCATCCATTCTTTTGGCGCCTTTTATCTCTCACACACACACACACACACACACACACACACACTCTTAATCCTGTTTTCCTAACCTCTCCTATTTGGCCTACCTTCTACCCTGCTTTTTCCTACTTCCTCGCCCTATTTTCTTTTTCCTTCTACGTCTCCTGGTTCGCTCCCTCTTTAGCCTTTTCTATCTTATCTTACTGTCACTCACACGCTTTATTTCATACAAGTTTTCTCTATTTTATCGCACTGCACTGACGCACGCATCCAAACACTACACGCTCGCGTGACCAAGTCCTACATGTATACATATACTTTTCCTTATACCGTGAGGTTACGGTCGCGGGAAACCACCTAGGGTTAGGCAACCCAACAATCAATTTCCGAAGATCGCCGAAGGTGTAGAATATTTGTCATTAATGGAAGGGGACGCGAATATTTCTATTAGCAGACGATTTAACTGTCAGGTTGTTAGGTTAAAAATAATTGTCAGAGCGACATTGGAGAATCTGATCAGAATAAGGTTAATAAACAAAATTCATCAATAATAATTTGTAAAAAAGTTGTAACAGTCAATGAATGAATTATGGCTGGTTTCACCAACGACGAATAGCTTTCATTCGTAAAATAACTTTAATCGTCGAATAAAAGTCGAAAATTTAGTAAATAGAAAAAGTTATTCGTCGTTGTGAAAACCGGCCTTAATTCATTAATTAACTGCTGCAACTTTCTACAAATTATTATTGATGAATCCTGCATATTAACTTTATTCCGATCAGCTTCTTCAATTTCACTCTGACAATTATTTTTGATCTAACAACCGAACAGTTCAGTCGTCGATTCAGCCATCTAGCGGATTTGTCATCGTACTACACACACATGGACACAACACATCCATACATACGCGTCATGACTATGTGTCCATGTGTGTAGTACGTGGAGAAATCCGCTAGATGACTAAATCAACTTTTATTTTCTCTTAATGACAAATACTCTGCACGTTCGGCAATCTTCGGAAATTGACTGTTAGGTTGCCTAACCCCAGGTGGTTTCCCGCGACCGTAACCTCACGGTATACAAACTCGTCTAGGCGCTAAAAGATAGTTTATTCAATGATTTTTATATATGTATATATACTTGTGTATTTTTCTGTAAATTTTTAATCATTTTTTGTGATTTTATTTTACTTTTTTTTTTTGCAATTTATTTTATTTTATTTATAGATAATATACAACTTTGGTCACTCGTTTGTTATTATTATTATTATTATTATTCTTATTATTATTATTAGATAACACGACGAACACGATAATACGAGGAAAGAAGACAAAAAAAACGAAAAAAAAAAGAATCAAATAATCAAATAGAAAAAGTATTTAAATATATGTAAGCTTTGTGCGTCAGTCGGTAAAGTCTATATCGGTTGGTATAGAGTTTACCGTATAGAATATAGTACGTATATGTCCAAGAGAGGTCGTCGCGTAAATAGAGTAAATAGAGTTCAATAGAGACAGATAGACAGACGAAGCAAGAACATCAAATTGTTGATTCTTCTTATTCTAGGTTAGTAACATTTGTAATAAGCAAAGCTCATATAATTGTTAATTATAATCAATTATAATAAAACTTCTTATTCTAGACGAATCAACCTGGTGCTTTTACTTTAAAAGAAACATAAAATCCATCCCATTATAAATCAACAATTTTCGTTCGTAAGAAAGGATTACCATACGACAGCATGGCAAGGTTAAGCTTCAGATTTGAAGTCGTCGCAGCAGAGGATCCAAAAACAAACACTATATTGGTCACAGAAATAACGGATGAAGGGAATAGAAAATTCGACATCCCAAGAAACCTGGGACAGCTGAAATATCACGCAGAGCTTACAAATCGGTCGGAGTACAAAAAAGTTGCAACTACACTCAGGAAACGAGGGCAAGTACGCAATGTATGGTTTAATCTAGATGAGACAATATTAAATAATTATAAGGATGAGAGCGGAAATATGGCAATAGGAGACTATCTCTTGGAAGAGATACAAGAACCAAACATCCAACAAGGACAAAACCCACCAAAAACAACACAACTGGACGAAAATTTAATAAAAATTTTGGAAAAGTTGTCGGAACAGAAAAATGAAAGCTCAACTTCGAAAAATAAAAATTTAAATAAAATTTCTGAAAAATTTGTAATTGAAAAATTTAATGGAAAAAATGCTAGTGCTAATCAGTGGCTATTGACATATGAGAGTGAATGCGACAGACTGGATATTACAAAAGATGTGGAAAAAATTGAAACTTTAAGATTATTCCTAGAAAACAACTGCAAGGACTGGTATAGTTCTATGCTGATAAAAAATACACTGAACTCAGAATGGAAAATTTGGAAAGAAAACTTCTTAGAGACTTTCGCAGACAAGGGGTGGTCATCGATAATGCATGCAATCAATTACAAATTTTTAAACGGTTCACTCCTAGATTATGCGTTAAAAAAAGAACGCCTATTACTGGAAACAAACAAAGATATAGATAAAATAACCCTAATAAATTTGATCGCTGTAGGACTACCGGGCTTTGTAAGAGAAAAGATCGATAGAGAAGAATTACAAGATTCACAAGACTTATTCAACGAACTAAGAAGATACGAAAAACTAGCAAACAAAAAACTTACAGATGATAATAAAGACGTAAGAAGAACTACAAAACCAGAAACAACAAGAAACAACGATAAAAAGCCGTGCAAGATTTGCGAGAAAAAAGGCAAGAATAACCGGTACCACCCAGAAGATCTATGTTGGTACAAAGCAGAAAAAAATACAAGTGAAAACAACAAGATGTACACGAATTCAATCTTACAGGTCGAACTAAACCCAGAAGATCCAAAAAACTAAATTTGCCACCATTAATCAAAATCGACGTGCTACTGAACAACCTCTTAGAAGCCAGAGGGATCTATGATCCTGGCTCAAACGTCACAGTGATAAACTCTAGATTAATAAAATTAAAAAACGGAGAAAAAAATCGACGAAGTAGTGCGTTAAAATCGATTAATGGTAGGAAACAAACTGACGGACTAATAACGTTAAAAGCAAGAATATTGGGTGAAGAAAAAAACATAAATGCATTCATATTAGAAAGTGAAGATTTTGATGATGATCTCATATTGGGGTTGGACACCATACAAAATTTTGGATTGACCTATGATGAAAATTTAACCATAAAAAAACACAAAGGAAATATAAAAGAAGATAGAAGAGAAGAACGCAACAGAAAAGAAATCAGCATGGTCAAAAACAGCAGAAGAATGCACAAATAAATACAACGAGACAAATCACACAGTCACCGGATTTTCACCAAAATACCTACTAAGTGGAGAATCTACTGACTTATTACCACCGGAATTGAAAGTAAGAAACAAACACATAAAGGAATTGACACAAGACAGGAAAATAGCACTATTGCGAACGAAGAAATACCACGACTATAACAAATCCATATTTGACAAAAATAGAATACAGCATACGTTTAAAGAAGGAGATCTAGTCTACGTGGTTAATGGGAACAAATTGAACAGAAAAAAAATGGATGAAATTAGAATCGGTCCACTCCAAATAATAAAAAAAATATCAGACTCGATTTATGAAATAGACACCGGACATACGAAAAGATCACTGAGCCTATATCACGTCACAAAGCTAATTCCCATGTCCAATGATCTGTGATAAAGATGCTAAATTTGCATCTACAGATAGAAAATTGAGCATTTTGAGGGCGGTGGGGAGATGTAAGCTTTGTGCGTCAGTCGGTAAAGTCTATATCGGTTGGTATAGAGTTTACCGTATAGAATATAGTACGTATATGTCCAAGAGAGGTCGTCGCGTAAATAGAGTAAATAGAGTTCAATAGAGACAGATAGACAGACGAAGCAAGAACATCAAATTGTTGATTCTTCTTATTCTAGGTTAGTAACATTTGTAATAAACAAAGCTCATATAATTGTTAATTATAATCAATTATAATAAAACTTCTTGTTCTAGACGAATCAACCTGGTGCTTTTACTTTAAAAGAAACATAAAATCCATCCCATTATATATATAATTTTAGAAAATTCTTTGTTTTAATCCTTCGAATATATGGCTGTTGCAGTGTTGATTATCTCGCGCAGCGCACTCGGTCGGCGTGACGGTTGGTAGCAGCGTCGAGTTGTCGTAGTGTTGTTGAAGAAGAAGAAGAAGAAGAAGGAGAAGGAGGAGAAGGAGGAGAAGGAGGAGAAGGAGGAGAAGGAGGAGAAGGAGGAGAAGGAGGAGGAGGAGGAGGAGGAGGAGGAGGAGGAGGAGGAGGAGGAGGAGGAGGAGGAGGAGGAGGAGGAGGAGGAGGAGGAGGAGGAGGAGGAGGAGGAGGAGGAGGAGGAGGAGGAGGAGGAGGAGGAGGAGGAGGAGGAGGAGGAGGAGGAGGAGGAGGAGGAGGAGGAGGAGGAGGAGGAGGAGGAGGAGGAGGAGGAGGAGGAGGAGGAGGAGGAGGAGGAGGAGGAGGAGGAGGAGGAGGAGGAGGAGGAGGAGGAGGAGGAGGAGGAGGAGGAGGAGGAGGAGGAGGAGGAGGAGGAGGAGGAGGAGGAGGAGGAGGAGGAGGAGGAGGAGGAGGAGGAGGAGGAGGAGGAGGAGGAGGAGGAGGAGGAGGAGGAGGAGGAGGAGGAGGAGGAGGAGGAGGAGGAGGAGGAGGAGGAGGAGGAGGAGGAGGAGGAGGAGGAGGAGGAGGAGGAGGAGGAGGAGGAGGAGGAGGAGGAGGAGGAGGAGGAGGAGGAGGAGGAGGAGGAGGAGGAGGAGGAGGAGGAGGAGGAGGAGGAGGAGGAGGAGGAGGAGGAGGAGGAGGAGGAGGAGGAGGAGGAGGAGGAGGAGGAGGAGGAGGAGGAGGAGGAGGAGGAGGAGGAGGAGGAGGAGGAGGAGGAGGAGGAGGAGGAGGAGGAGGAGGAGGAGGAGGAGGAGGAGGAGGAGGAGGAGGAGGAGGAGGAGGAGGAGGAGGAGGAGGAGGAGGAGGAGGAGGAGGAGGAGGAGGAGGAGGAGGAGGAGGAGGAGGAGGAGGAGGAGGAGGAGGAGGAGGAGGAGGAGGAGGAGGAGGAGGAGGAGGAGGAGGAGGAGGAGGAGGAGGAGGAGGAGGAGGAGGAGGAGGAGGAGGAGGAGGAGGAGGAGGAGGAGGAGGAGGAGGAGGAGGAGGAGGAGGAGGAGGAGGAGGAGGAGGAGGAGGAGGAGGAGGAGGAGGAGGAGGAGGAGGAGGAGGAGGAGGAGGAGGAGGAGGAGGAGGAGGAGGAGGAGGAGGAGGAGGAGGAGGAGGAGGAGGAGGAGGAGGAGGAGGAGGAGGAGGAGGAGGAGGAGGAGGAGGAGGAGGAGGAGGAGGAGGAGGAGGAGGAGGAGGAGGAGGAGGAGGAGGAGGAGGAGGAGGAGGAGGAGGAGGAGGAGGAGGAGGAGGAGGAGGAGGAGGAGGAGGAGGAGGAGGAGGAGGAGGAGGAGGAGGAGGAGGAGGAGGAGGAGGAGGAGGAGGAGGAGGAGGAGGAGGAGGAGGAGGAGGAGGAGGAGGAGGAGGAGGAGGAGGAGGAGGAGGAGGAGGAGGAGGAGGAGGAGGAGGAGGAGGAGGAGGAGGAGGAGGAGGAGGAGGAGGAGGAGGAGGAGGAGGAGGAGGAGGAGGAGGAGGAGGAGGAGGAGGAGGAGGAGGAGGAGGAGGAGGAGGAGGAGGAGGAGGAGGAGGAGGAGGAGGAGGAGGAGGAGGAGGAGGAGGAGGAGGAGGAGGAGGAGGAGGAGGAGGAGGAGGAGGAGGAGGAGGAGGAGGAGGAGGAGGAGGAGGAGGAGGAGGAGGAGGAGGAGGAGGAGGAGGAGGAGGAGGAGGAGGAGGAGGAGGAGGAGGAGGAGGAGGAGGAGGAGGAGGAGGAGGAGGAGGAGGAGGAGGAGGAGGAGGAGGAGGAGGAGGAGGAGGAGGAGGAGGAGGAGGAGGAGGAGGAGGAGGAGGAGGAGGAGGAGGAGGAGGAGGAGGAGGAGGAGGAGGAGGAGGAGGAGGAGGAGGAGGAGGAGGAGGAGGAGGAGGAGGAGGAGGAGGAGGAGGAGGAGGAGGAGGAGGAGGAGGAGGAGGAGGAGGAGGAGGAGGAGGAGGAGGAGGAGGAGGAGGAGGAGGAGGAGGAGGAGGAGGAGGAGGAGGAGGAGGAGGAGGAGGAGGAGGAGGAGGAGGAGGAGGAGGAGGAGGAGGAGGAGGAGGAGGAGGAGGAGGAGGAGGAGGAGGAGGAGGAGGAGGAGGAGGAGGAGGAGGAGGAGGAGGAGGAGGAGGAGGAGGAGGAGGAGGAGGAGGAGGAGGAGGAGGAGGAGGAGGAGGAGGAGGAGGAGGAGGAGGAGGAGGAGGAGAAGAAGAAGAAGAAGAAGAAGAAGAAGAAGAGCCTGGTAGCCTGGTAGCCGGCCTAGTAGCCTGGACTGGTGCGGATGAACTAGGAACTTTTTTTTAAAATCAATGGCCTCTTGCTCACCGCTATGTAGTAGTGGAGTGGTGAACCGGGGTGGGAGGGAAGTAGGAGACGGTCGGGGCAAGGGGTGGGCATTCAGTCAGCAAGGAGGCGATCGTCGTAGTATCTAGTGCCAAAGCGCAGCCGCTAAATTCCCCAAGAGAGAAGAAGAGACGGGTTCGGTCTGCAGGGCCGTAAGAGCCGCAACCGTGCGGCTAATTTACTCGCTATTGATGACGCTGTTCCTGTTGTTTTCGTCTACGGTACCGGATCCCGCGTTTTAAACGGGGCATCTTGTGGCGTTCCAAACTTCCCATGCAAGATTTTCGAATATTTTTCACACTTTATGAAGGTTGAAACACACCGCGGATAGCGAAACTGTGTTATAAGCTGGAATTCGGTGTTGCTCAATATGCCAAAAGAAGGTTACCTTGCTCAATCAGGTGACCTGGATTACGCTAATATGCAAGGGAGGCATATTGCAGCAATACCAAATCAGCAGAAATGATCTAATAAATTAGGACGCAGACCACGAGCTAGTCAGTCTTGAGTAGAATTTCTTGTCAGCCACGGGGTTACCCCGAAACTCAAGGTCTGAACGGGAGCAAGTGCTCACAATCACAATTTGTACTACATTTAAATAAATTCAGCTTTTGTTACTTCACTAATTTTCTTGTAACTTAGTGTGATTTCTTAAATCACCTCTGGTTTGCGAACTCCTTAAATCCTTTCCTTTTAAGCATAAGAAAAATACAACATTGGTGGCAGCGGTTACAGTGGATTAAACCAGAGTTTGCAAGATAGTGACGTAAAATAAATTGTGAAAACGAGAAAAAGTAATAATAGTACACAAATAGAGTAATTAAAGATTAAATAGAGCGCAACACGCAGTCGTTGCAATCTGGTGAAAAAATTGACAAGAAGAAGTCAGCAGGACAGCAACGGTTCAGCAACAGCAGCAGCAGCAGCAGGACAGCAACGGTTCAGCAACAGCAGCAGCAGCAGCACGCAGCCGTTCCAACGAAATGAAGATAGCCATCTTTTTGTGAGTCGATCTTTAGCAGTACTTGTATTTAAGCCGCAAATATTGTCATTGAGAGTTATCTGCCAGTTATTGCGAGCGTTAAAATTTAGAATTTATCGTGTTTAGGAATACGGGTTAACAGGGAATTTTTGTTATTTTACCGCTAAAATACAGCGGATTAATCCAAGCTCATCAAGCTTGGGTAGAGAATTTTTTATAGAGTAGATGTCTGCTACTTGGAATAAGATAGAGGAGCTTGTCGCGCAGGGTCAAACCGGGTGGATACAAGATCTTCGCAAAGACGTTATCCTACAAGTTTGCACAAGATACGGTTTAGCAGTCGATGAATCAAACACTGTAGAAGAGATTAGGACAATATTACGGGGGTTCATTAAAAAGAACAGAAAAGTAGACCATACTCCTTCTCCCAAACCTAAAGCAGGCACTTCCTTCTTCCCCGATCAACCCTTATCAGCACCCCAAGACACGTTAACATCAAATCCAGCGGTAGCTTCCGACAATAGAGAACTAAGGCAACAGCCAACATCCGAGATGGTGGACTACTTATCACTGAAGGAAGTACGACAGATGATCAACGTCTTCGATGGAAGCGAACCGCGTAAAGTAGACGATTTATTACGAACAATCGAGTATGCACATGATAAAGTAAATCCAAATCAAAGATCAGACGTGTTAGAACTAGTACTAAAGACGAAGATACAGGGCGAAGCAGCCATGGAACTCAGATACAAAAATATAGATTCTTTCGAAAAATTAAAAAACGAGCTCTTGTCATTGTACGGAGTCAAAAGCTCCACGCCAGCACTGCTGGTAGAATTATTTTCGAGTCGGCAAAAATCGGGCGAAGACGCCCATGATTATGGTAAACGGGTTACACGTCTTATGATGGATCTAATTAGGGCATGCGGAGCCAGAACGAATATAGCCGCGGAGCGAAAAGGAATAGAAGACTTACTCCGGTATCAAACACTTGCTATTTTCGAAAACGGTTTAAATCATAATTTGAGAACAATCGTGAAGTCTTACCATTTCTCGGAACTTTCGGCATCAATAAAAGGCGCGGAAGAGGAAGAACAATCACAGAACGGCATAAACTCCATAAATCGACGGACGAACCAAACGAGCGACAAGAATACGTCAGCATTAAAGTGTTTGAAGTGTAACCAGACGGGTCATTTTGCACGGGAATGTACTCAGAATAAGCATAGGCAGTCCTTACCTGCAGCAGGTTCGAGTAAATTGGTAAATCGCATAGAACTCGTGTGCAATTTTTGTAAACGCAGAGGACACCTGTACAAAGACTGTAGAGACAGAATGTGCCGTGACGAGCGACGATCAGGAAACAGAAGTAACGGATCAGGCGAAAACCAGAAAACCGGATCGGGGAACCAGAATACAAATAATAAAAATACAGGATCTGAAGGATCACAGCAATCCACAAAAAATGCGGGTTCGTACAAATCTGTGAACATCGCTAGCGCGAATAGAGCAAGCAGGAACAGGATAGAACTAGTGGCAGACGGAACCACTAAGGAAAAAATGACTCTTTTAGTAGACTCAGGCGCTGACGCCAGCATCATTAAAATAGGTATGCTAAAAGATGATTTGCCGGTCTTAGAAGAGACGACAAGCTTATCGGGAATAGGTCAAGGAGTAGTTGAGGCACTTTGTAAAGTCATACTGACAATTCCCCTAGAAAATAGAAGTATTGAGCATCCTTTCTACGTAGTAAGCGACGATTTCAGCTTGGATGCTGATGGTATCATTGGAATAGATTTTATAGAGGACCAAGAAGCCGCGATAGGCAGAGGCGCTCACGCATTTTTCATACACGGGCAGCGTTTCAACCTCTTACGACCGTCACGAACGGAAAAAATCAGGTTAGCACCGCGAACAATAAGAAAGGTCAGTGCGAAAACAAACAGCAAGTTCATCGGTATTGTAGAAAAAAAGGAACTCGCTGACGGAGTATTCTTAGGTAATTGCTTAACTAAACCAGCGAACCAAGAATGCAAAGTAGACATTTTAAACCTAAACGAGCACGAGGTGATATTGGAGACGCCGACTGTGGAGCTAGAAGAGTTAAACAATGGTTATAACGAAACGGAAGAAGCAGAGACAGCCTACATAGGATTATTAACTGGTAAGACAGGAAAACAACGAATCGAGCTAATTCGTGATACCATCAACACAGATCATCTTAACGAGGAGGAGAAGAATACCCTACTCGAGATATGCGAAAAATATAGCGAAATTTTTCACCTACCAGGGGACAAGCTAGGCGTTACTAACGCGACAAGTCATACGATAACATTGACAGATGGGGGTAAGCCAATCAACGTTCGACCATATCGTTTACCCGAAACACAGAAACAAGAGATAAATAAGCAAATAGAAGCCATGTTAGAAAATAACATAATACGACCGAGTCGTAGCCAATGGAACGCACCGCTCCTAGTAGTTCCGAAAAAACCTGACGCATCAGGAAAGCAGAAATTTAGAATAGTCGTTGACTACAGAAAATTGAACGAGATAACGGTGGGGGATTCTTACCCTTTGCCTAATATTACAGAGATACTAGACCAGTTAGGGAAAGCGAAATACTTTACTACATTAGACCTCGCTTCGGGATTTCATCAAATTCCGATGGCTGAAGAAGACAAGGAGAAAACCGCTTTCTCAACAGCACATGGACACTACAAGTATAATTCAATGCCATTTGGTCTAAAGAACGCACCAGCGACGTTTCAACGTTTGATGAATACCGTTCTAGCCGGTCTACAAGCATCAAAATGCTATGTCTACCTAGACGACATTGTAATCCACGGAGCAACACTTAAGGAGCACAATGACAGGCTTATCGAGGTATTAAAACGATTGCAGGAGAGCAACCTCATCCTTCAGCCGGACAAATGTCGATTTCTTTGGAAAGAGACTAGTTATTTAGGGCATGTGATCACGTCCGAGGGTATCCTCCCGGACCCCTCGAAAATTGCGGACGTTGAGAAATTCAAGAGCCCGACAAACATTAAGCAGGTACAGTCATTTCTAGGACTTGCGGGTTACTATAGGAGGTTCATAAAAGGATTCTCGAGCATAGCACGACCATTAACGCAACTAACGCAGAAGGGACGCAAGTTCCAGTGGACGACAGTGGAACAGAGCGCGTTTGAAACGCTAAAATCGAAGCCAACTACCGCACCCATCCTGAGATACCCGGATTTCACAAAAACTTTTTTAATAACCACAGACGCGTCCGATAAAGCGATCGGCGCGATACTTTCCCAGGGACCGATAGGAAAAGATTTACCCATAGCATACGCAAGCCGAACACTTAATAAAGCGGAAAGAAACTACTCAACAACAGAGAGGGAAATGTTAGCGATCGTTTTCGGTACTAAACAGTTCAGACCATACGTATATGGGACGCATTTTACCGTAATCACCGATCACCTTCCTCTTAAATGGATCTTCAAAATCGAAGATCCTGGTTCAAGATTACTTAAGATGAGATTAAAACTCGCTGAACACGAGTATGGCGTCGTCTACAAACCCGGAAAGCTGAATACTAACGCAGACGCACTCAGCAGAATATATAAAATTTACGAGAATAACCACGGGCTTGAAGAAGAGGACGAGGAAAGAAAAGAAGAACAGGAAGAAGAGGAAAAGGAAGATGAAGAACAGGAAGAAGAGGAAGAGGAGGAAGAAGAATCAGAACCAGAGTACTCGGAAGACAAAAAGGCAACAATCCTCTACGAATACCACAATGCACCCATGGGGGGGCACCAAGGTGTATCACGTACACTAGAACGCATAAAAATGGAACATAAATGGCCGAAAATGTGAAAGGATGTCGAAGACTACATAAGCAAATGCAAAAAATGCCAGAAGAATAAAGTACAGAGGAAGATAAAAACGCCTATGATGATCACGGACACTCCTTCGAAAGCCTTCGAAAAATGTGCTTTAGATATTGTCGGACCATTGCCAGTAACAAAATCAGGTCATAAGTACGTACTCACATTTCAGGATGCTCTTACTAAATTTAGCAAGGCTATGCCAATAGTCGATCAGGAAGCATCCACAGTGGCTAGAGAATTCGTAAAAAACATTATATGCGAATATGGGACTCCCGAAGTAATCCTTACCGATCAGGGAACCAATTTTTTAAGCAATGTATTCAAAAACATGTGCAAGCTCCTGAAAATCAAAAAGATCCAAACGACAGCTTATCACCCAGAATCTAACGGAGCATTGGAGCGATCGCACAGAACTCTGGCAGAATATTTAAAGAATTATATCGAGGAAGATCAGAGTAACTGGGATGAGTGGTTGCCGTACGCCATGTTCACGTACAATACAACCCCCCACACCGCGACAGGGTTCACAACCTACGAATTCGTTTTCGGACATCCAGCAGAAATACCATCATCGGTGAAACAAGCGCCGAGACTCACCTATGCGTACGACGATTACGTTCAGGAATTACGTGAGAGGCTTAGGGCGGCTAACCTCAGGGCAAAGGAGAATCTAGAGGTAGCCAAGGAGAAATCAAGGACGTACTACGATAAGAAAACGATAGTAGCCAACTTCCAGCCGGGAGACAAGGTTCTTCTGTTCGACGAGACGGTAAGGCGAGGAAGATCGGCTAAATTAACACCGAAATATATAGGTCCATATATAATTACGAAGAAGAATTCGGATATCAACTACACAATCCGAAAGGGTCGAAAAGAGACCAAAGTACACGCTAACCGGTTGAAGCTGTTCGTGGAGCATTAACCGGAAAAGGGAAGCACGTGCCTTAACCCCATCCTACCCTACCTATTTGTTTTTTTACGATACCTTTTACGATCTTTTTTTTTCATTGTAACAGGGGGAGGGGCTTTAGCAAATAAAAATTCTAAATCTTAGTCGAAATTGGGTTGCAGACCTTGGTTGGCAGTATCGTTAGCCAACGGAGAGCCGAATTCATTTTACAAACTTGAGAAGTTCAGGGACAACCCGGGAGTTTATTACGAGAAGATAGGGACTCTGCAAGTATATAAAGATAGGTGGAGTTTGGTAATAGACATGGATCTCCGGACGGTATTTGAACGTGAGGAAAACATCAGGAAACACCTACGGAATATGCAGGAAACGTGCAAAGATCCAGAGTATGTAAGTTCGTTATTATGCCAAACCTTGGGTGAAACAATAGGGGATTTGCTAGATAAGGTAGACAGGGGCCTACAGCTGGTGCGCGACGTTACATTCGTCGGCCCGGCACGTAGACGCCGAGGATTGATTGACGGGCTAGGCTCTATAGCAAAGTCCTTGTTCGGGACTATGGACGCGGCGGACGCGGCCAGGATAGACCAGGAGATCGACGACCTCCGAGAAGACCAGTCAAACCTTAGAGCATCAATGAGTAAGCAAATCCAGATTGTATCCTCGACCCTAGGGGTGTTTAACAACACCATGAAGGTCGTGGAGGAAAACCAGCAGACTCTGCTTGAAGTGACAAGGCAGCTTAGTATCAGCCTGTCAAATAACATTGAGCACACGGCAGCGAGGCAAAGTCTCGACGAGCATATCGAGGCAATAGGCTTAATAGTGGACGCATTGCTAGGTGACGTGAAGGACTTAGTGCAGTTTCTAACCGAGATAAAAAGGGGCATAATCAACCCCACGGTGCTTGCACCAGCGAAGATAGTCGAATACCTCTCAGCGGCACTACCACACCTTCCGGCGGGGCATAACTTTCCTGTGCCCTTGACGCGACCAGGAGCCTCTATGCTAATGTCAGTTGCAGACGTAAAATCTTACGGGCGAGAAAATACAGTAGTAACCGTGATAGAGATACCTTTGATTGGCGGTGGGGAGTACAGTGTTAATAAGGTATACCCTCTCCCCGTCAGGGCCGAAAACGATACGTACTGCTACCTGGAAACATCAGAGGAGCTGGCCGTGGTAGATAGCGAGTACAGAAATTTCTTACGAATGAGGGAGGTAGACCTGAACGCATGCAAACGGTTGGGGGATCACTATCTGTGTGACCCAAGACACCCGACAAATACATTAGGGGTAGGTGCGCCTTGCGAAATATTGTTAGTCGCAAAGTTGGACGCGCAGCTTCCGCGCTGTCCAAAAAGAATTATCAAAGTCGACAGGTCAATCGTGATACCCTTGCGAAGACCGGGAGCATGGCTATTCGTAGCACCAGAACCCGAGACGACTACGATAACTTGTGAAGGGACACCTGCAAGGCGGGAAACACTAATAGGGACCGGCACGATAACTCTCATCGGGAAATGTGCTGTCACTACTAAAGATTTCCGGATAGAAACGCTTAGGCAGTATCAAAGCGAACAGGGGTTCAGTTACCTTCCCGAATTCAATCTGACTCTCCGCGAGGATGATTGGAAGGCCATTCCGACGTCCAATGATTCTCGTGGCAAAACGGTATTAAAAAGCGTGGTGCGGGATGCCCACGAACTCAACTCGCTAGGGGCAAGTTTAGATCAGCTGCACAAAGAACTAGACATTAAGAGCCATGGTCGTGCACGACATTGGTCATTCGAGACGTCGACCTACTCTTTAAGTGCAGTTGTACTAGTTTGTATTTTGGGATTCATAATCTTTAAATGTATACCTATAGGGAACTTAGTATTGAAATGTAAGGGAACTCCTAAGCAGGCAGCGGCCATGGAGCCTCCGCAACCGCGGAAGCGGACCATAGTGCCGGCTGCCGAAGAAGGAATCATAGGGTTTAGACGTAATACCTCAATTACGGGGAATACGTAAGTTTAAAAGCGGGTCTATTTAGTTTATACATAAGTACCCTTCAGTTAAGAGATATTTGTAAAAGTAGTAGCAATAATTAGGTTAAGACTTAGTATTGTGAACCGAAGGACTGCCTAAATAAAGGATCTTCCACAGGATGAAACGGTAGTCCGGAGGTCTACTCTCCTAAGGAGGGAGGGATGTTATAAGCTGGAATTCGGTGTTGCTCAATATGCCAAAAGAAGGTTACCTTGCTCAATCAGGTGACCTGGATTACGCTAATATGCAAGGGAGGCATATTGCAGCAATACCAAATCAGCAGAAATGATTTAATAAATTAGGACGCAGACCACGAGCTAGTCAGTCTTGAGTAGAATTTCTTGTCAGCCACGGGGTTACCCCGAAACTCAAGGTCTGAACGGGAGCAAGTGCTCACAATCACAATTTGTACTACATTTAAATAAATTCAGCTTTTGTTACTTCACTAATTTTCTTGTAACTTAGTGTGATTTCTTAAATCACCTCTGGTTTGCGAACTCCTTAAATCCTTTCCTTTTAAGCATAAGAAAAATACAACAACTGTAACAGTTGAATACACCGTTTATAAAATCTCAAATAAACACACTCGATTTAAACGTGATATATTTACTTTTGAATGTAAATTCACAAACCGAACGCGAGTTGTTTACTACAATGCCGTCGTCGTACACGAGAGCATCAACCATGCCCGTGTAGCCGCGTCTCTCTCTATATATATATATATATATATATATATATATATATATATATATATATATATATATATATATATATATATATATATATATATATATATATATATATATATATATATATATATATATATATATATATATATATATATATATATATATATATATATATATATATATATATATATATATATATATATATATATATATATATATATATATATATATATATATATATATATATATATATATATATATATATATATGTATATACACACACACAGGGTGGTCCATTTAACTCTGCCACCTGATTTATCTCGAAAAATAATGCTCCCATTAAGTAGTGCGTATAATGAAACTTTTAGGGTTCAAAGGGGGTAAGAAGTTGGTGTTATTGGATTTTTCGGTCGAGGCGCCGCTGAGGTCAGGGGAAGGTCAACTTTGTTTTTTCGAATGGAAACCCATATTTTTCATAACGTAATTTTGTTCGATTTGAAAACTCCAATGACTTTTGTACAAAACATTTTTTTGCTAAACATCAAGTTTTCATGCTATTCCACTGAACAACTAGAGATTTTTCAACTTTTGAGAAAATTTCACCCCTAAAATATCAAGTTTAGAGAAAAATTTCAAGAGATAAAAACTGCGTAATTTCATGCAAAGATTCTTGGAGAATCATTGCAGAATTTTTTTTTAACAATTTTTGATTTTGTTACGCAATTGAAGAAGCTGCAGTAAAAAATGATTGAAAAAATTTTTGGCATTATTCTCCAAGAATCTTTGCATGAAATTACGTACTTTTTGTGTCCTGTAATTTTTCTCCATACTTGATAGATTAGGGGTGAAATTTTCTCAAAAGTTGAAAAATCTCTAGTTGTTCAGTGGAAAAGCATGAAAAATTGATGTTTAGCAAAAAAATGTTTTGTACAAAAGTCATTGGAGTTTTCAAATAGAACAAAATCACGTTATGAAAAATATGGGTTTCCATTTGAAAAAACAAAGTTGACCTTCCCCTGACCTCAGCGGCGCCTCGATCGAAAAATCCAATAACACCAACTTCTTACCCCCTTTGAACCCTAAAAGTTTCATTATACGCACTACTTAATGAGAGCATTATTTTTCGAGATAAATCAGGTGGCAGAGTTAAATGGACCACCCTGTATACATATATATATATATATATATATATATATATATATATATATATATATATATATATATATATATATATATATATATATATATATATATATATATATATATATATATATGCATATGTGTACGTATATGTGTACGTATATGTGTACGTATATGTGTACGTATATGTGTACGTATATGTGTACGTATATGTGTACGTATATGTGTACGTATATGTGTACGTATATGTGTACGTATATGTGTACGTATATGTGTACGTATATGTGTACGTATATGTGTACGTATATGTGTACGTATATGTGTACGTATATGTGTACGTATATGTGTACGTATATGTGTACGTATATGTGTACGTATATGTGTACGTATATGTGTACGTATATGTGTACGTATATGTGTACGTATATGTGTACGTATATGTGTACGTATATGTGTATGTATATGTGTATGTATATGTATATATATATATGTATATGTATATATATATGTATATATTTATATATATATTTACGAATATACAGGCTATTTGTGATTATTGTTTATAAATGTAACAATTGGAAAAATTAATGAAAAATCAACACGAATATTATGTAAAAAATTGTTGAGATTGAATAAAGATAATGTTTGAAAAATTGAATAATTTTTATGATATCACCAAATATTTTAGAAAAATGTAAAAATTTGTTCAAAAATGTCTAATTATTAAGTACCAGAAGTTTCATTACGATGGTAATATTTTGATAGGAGCTACAGTATTTCAAAAAATTTCATCCATTTACTCCCGTGTATAAGACCAAATTTCAAAAATTTATTTCTCAAAAAACGGTGTAGTGCATCAACTTGAAATTTTGGCAGTAAGCATTTTTTTTATCCATCTTTCGATGATAAGAATTTCAAAATTTTGGTATTTCTACGAAAATCGGTTACGAACCCCCTTAAGGGCAATCCCTAGTCGCCCACCTCCTTTTTGTCGAAAAAGGGACGGAGTTGACACATGTCGATTATTATTCGAACCCAGGCGTCGAAAACGCAAAAACAAAATGCATAGCGTTAATTCTATTTCAATTCCGAACATATACGTAGGAAAATATATTCGTTTCATGCGAAAATAGAGCTTTCAGATCGCATTCAGATTTGTCAAGTGTGAATTTCCTCGGCGACCATTATTATGCAGCTGTCCACCGAGCTTAGCTGGCCCGGGAGGTAGGTGGCGCCACGAATTTATCACTCCAACGCGAATTTCACAATTCTTTATATACTTTAGCGTACTATCCTTGCGTCGGAGCGATATACTCGTGGCGCCACCTACCTGCCGGGCCAGCGAAGCTCGGCGGACAGCTGCATAATAATGGCCGCCGAGGAAATTCACACTTGACAAATCTAAATGCGATCTGAAATCTCTATTTCCGCATGAAACGAATATGTTTTTGTACGTATATGTTCGGAATTGAAATAGAATTAACGCTATGCATTTTGTTTTCGCGTTTTCGACGCCTGGGTTCGGATAATAATCGACATGTGTCAACTCCGCCGCTTTTTCGACAAAAAGGAGGTGGGCGACTAGGGATTGCCCTTAATTCGTGGGTGTATACAGCCGATCAAACTACAATGTTGCAGGTCATTGGCATTTCGCTGCTCATGCTCGGTATTCTGAACTGCCAAGAAGAAACAGGTGAATTTGAAAGTTCATTAAAGCAATCTTAGCTATGTTTTTATTGGCTGACTATTTGTCTCCTGTTGATCTCGTTACCAAGGGGATAAAAACATCCTAAGATCGCAAGCCGAAGAACCCACGCCACGCGACCAAAGTCACTTACTGTTAGCTCTTCTAAAGCGCATAGTTCATATCGTGAGTTTGTGGTCTTTAAAACGAAATTTTCTTTTAATTGATATTACTAATCTTTCCAATCTAGTATCCTCTTCATTCGCTTCTCATTTTTTACCTACCTTCCTAAATAAATTTTGTGTCTTGCTCTTATCACGGTATTTTTCGGACGTTCGGTCAATTTTTTTCTTCACGTACATTTTTTGCCGTCTGCTGTTTCTTCCACTTTTCACAATCAAACAGTCCTTTTTAGGACTTACAAAGACTGATTTTCTTTCAAACGTTCATCAGTGAAAGCCTGTGAGGATCGCTTTGTTTTACGGTAAGGTATAATTAATTTATCGCCGCATTCTTTATACATGGGTATATGAAACCGAACGTTCCCATTGTTAATACAGTAAAACCCGGCTACATTCCAAAAGGAGATAAGCCTGAGAAAAGAAAAAAAAAACAGTAAAATCGACATTTATCGGATCTGAAGATGTCGTGGTCCATGGGAAGAATCTGACATATCCGGGGAAGGCTTACATGAATAGGAAATTTTAGGATGTTGAGGGAAAAATTCGATATGGGCGAGAACCTATATATGTGAGCCCGATCGACGGGGGTTTTACTGTATTATCAAAAAGAGACAATTAGCTCACCGTCACGTTATTAGACTACGGGATACTTTTTTTTGAAAGTTAGTTGAAGTTTTGAACGTTCTTCGAACGATTTGCAAATACCAAAATTTTTAAGTTTTTACATTTTCGATACAGTTTTACTCAAGTGTTGATATAGTCTAGGTAGTCCAGGCGTCAAAGGATAAAAATAAGTGAATTGTGGAAAAAATTGCGACCATCCAAATTTTTTTTTTATTGGCTTTCGACATAAGTAAATATGCTAATCCTAAAAAATGACCCAGAAATTTTCAGTGCTGCAATTGTTTAAACAATTGAAAGTTACTTTCTATGGTTTTTTGTAAATATCTCAGGAACGACAATTGCGATTTTAATTTAGAGTTTTTTATCTGGTTTCTTATTAAATTCTCTACAAAAAATGTTTGAACAATTTTTCGGTCCACGTTTAGAAACTGCAGACATGTAACGCTATTTACCGCGTCGCTCTCCCTGCGCATTAGTCTAGTCAACAAGTACCATTTGGTCGAATTCGGGTCTGAATTCATCTAAAATTATGAACAGGATGTCATTCGATTCGTAATGACAAGTAGAATGTTTTCGGAAACAAACCATGTGGGGCCGGTGAAAATTACAAAAGTTATAAACAATTTAGTAAAAAAAAAAAACCATTTGTTAATTAACTATTGTTTTTTGTAGGTAAATATGAATATTGAGAAACTGTTTTTTTTCTAAAAATCATTACTTGCACTGCTCTTTTGTATTCTGAAAAAAATAATTTTTTTTTCATTTTTAATTTGTTGGTTTAATAAACAATTTGTTATAAAGAAATAAATTTTTACGCTATATTTTTTTTAATACTAAAAATTTTTACAAAAACAACCATGTGCATTTTTTTTGAAAAAAAATGTTGAATGTTTAAATTAATAGAAAAAATCGAAAAAAAAATTGTTTGTTCAAGCTTCGAAATCAAGCGGCACGCGCGGGAGCCAAATCACCCGTTTTTGAGCCCTATTTTCATCTCGCAATTAAAATTATAAATATTAGTAGTACAGTTCGGAGAATTGAGAATCTTTTTTTGAGAATCTTTTTTTGAATTTCAAATATTTGAAATAGTTTTTGAGATATTTATAAGCAACGAAACCCCCGTTTTTTTTTTTACTAAATTGTTTATAACTTTTGTAATTTTCACCGGCCCCACATGGTTTTTTCCGAAAACATTTTAGTTGTCATTACGAATTGAATGACATCCTGTTCATGATTTTAGATGAATTCAGACCCGAATTCGACCAAATGGTACTTGCTGACTAGACTAATGCGCAGGGAGAGCGTGGCAACACGTAGGGCGAACGGTAAATAGCGTTACATGTCTGCAGTTTCCAAACTATTGAGTGGACCGAAAAATTCTTGTAACATTTTTTGTAGAGAATTTAATAAGGACCAAGATAAAAAAATCTAAATCAAATTCGCAATTGTCGCTCCCGAAATATTTACAAAAAACCATAAAAAGTAACTTTTAATTGTTTAAACAATTGATGCACTGAAAATTACTGGGTTATTTTTTAGGATCAGCATATTTACTTATGTCCGAAGCAAATAGAAAAAAATTTGGATGGTCACAATTTTTTCCTCTAAATTACCTATGACTACTGGACTAATAAAGTAATAAAATTGAATCCGATAATGTAGCGGAGAGCGGGGCAAAGTGGCCAGCGTGGTAAGTGGTTGCACCTCAGGTGAAAATCGGAAGAAATTTTTTTTTTTTTCTGGAAAACGACTTTTAACATTTTCCCAACGTTTTTAAGACTAAAAATGATCACACACAATGATCAGAGAAAAGTTCAAAGGTTCGATAAAATATGGTCAAAAAAACGTTGTCGTGATTGCAAATTAACAATAAACGTCAATCGCGATTAAAAATCAACTTTTCCCAAGTTCACCAGCATTTGAGTTTTGTTTTAATTCGCACCCAACAATCTACTAGCTCCGTCGTAATTTTTGAGCCTTAAGATAATCTGGATCCAAAAACTCCATGAGATATAAGAATTTGATCATGGATTTGAGTGTTTGAAAGCACATTAATTAAAACTGATATCATTAACCAGGTGAAACTTTTGGTTTATTATTTTAAATTTATTCTCTGCTTTTAATTATACAAGGTTATCTTTTTTATTCACCCTAGGCGAATATGTTACAAACTAGGAGAGATATACGAAAAACAAGTTTGATACAAAACTTGAAGGGTTCCGAGGGGGAAAGATAGGGCTGATTTCAGTTGACTATTGTGGATCTTGCCATTTCCGAAAAAAAAATTCTCTTCACATTTTCGAAGATAGGGGCCAAAGAGTCTGAAGACATTCAGAAAAATGTTTCACAGCTAGAACAATAACACGTGAAATGGCGAGTTCAATCGGAGATGGTGAGGTCTAGAGACTAGGTTACTTGATATGTATGAAATAAAAAATCAATGGGAAAAAGGCAGGTGAAAATTAAATTATTCGTTCATGTATAAACTAAAAAGTAGATAATAAAGTAAAAATAATTTATTCAAAGCTGAATCTGATTAATAAACTCAGATTTAATATGTTTTTCGTCATAGTGGGCGTAAAGTATGCTTTTATAGCCTTATTTGGCAGGCGTAGAGTCCGACTTTACGCCCGCATAAAACAAGGCTAAAAAAAGCGATATACTTTATACCAACATGATGAAAAATCATGGTCGTGCCGCAGGCGTGAAGTGCATTACACCCGTGGGTGATCGCGCGCGACTCTCGGGCCGGCTCTCGGACGCATTCAATCGCCCTAGGCGGAAACACTTTACGTCCGTGGTACGGAAATAACTACACCAACAATCAAATCCTTATATCTCTCAATGTTATTAGATGTAATTTTTTTTAATTGGCCCAAAATCTGCTCAATTTCGAAAAATAGGTGAAAACGTGAGAATGATCGACTCTCACATCAGATTTTATAGGTCGATTTCAATTGCTGGTTAAAGCTTTAAAGTCTTCACGCATGGCAATTCAAATACCAAAAATAATTCGAGTATTTTTTCGGGACTACTTTTATTGCAAGCTGCTGCAACTCTTATCCATAACGTTTTTTCACATAGTCTGTAAATGGTCTCAAATATGCTGCTAGTTTGATGGTTCAATTATTTGTTCATTATTTATTGTATGCACTTTATTTGGATGTATTTCACATTTCCTAATTCATCGAAACCCTATCTTGAATTTAATTATTATATGAAGCATTGACAAAGTCATACAATAATTAAGTCACCGCTTCAATCTATACAGACGGGAAGTTGATTCCACTTCCATGGAAGAAATTCCCGGAAAGCGGGAAAATAGCTCCCGATATGTGCACGACGGATATGTGTATCACATGGATACCACTTCGCCACACATATTTCGCTGCGTTACGCGTTCGACTACAGGTTGCCGGGGAACTGCACGGGTTAATGTAAACGACCGTATAGACGTTTACAGGCCTCATGAGGGCCACGCACGAAATGAAACCGTCTTGGACGAAATTCGCGTACGGCATGAGATGTTGCATTTGGCTCGCAGTACGAACATCCAGTTGAACACAATTTTCAATGACGTGTGCCGCAGGTTCATTTTTTATTCTAACGTTAATTTATAGGATTAGGATAACTACGCAACTGCGTAGGATTAATCACTATTGATGTCAGTACAGAAGAGATTTGAGCATTTTCAATAAATTGCACGCAGAAGGATATCTACACCGGATCTAAAGACGGGTCATTATTGAATCTGATACAGGCCTATAATAATTTGGTTATAAACTAAAGACGTTAATGCCTATTACTCTACATGTTATAAGTTATTTGAGAAATGAGATCAGTAGGAACCAAAATCTCGATTCAATTACAGAAACCCAGTAATTGGACCTACTTTCACATTTCCGCAAATGAAGAGCTCAATGCAGCGAGAGCGTGCAAAAAATACTCCCCCGATACCGGACAGTTTGCGTGACCTTGCACGCGCACTAGACACGTATGCACCTACGGAGCAAATGTACCGTGGCCTCGCCGAGGGAGATGATGGTACGATTGGGTTAATATTTGCTACCAATCAGATGTTGGAAGCTCTCGGTGCTTCCAGCGAAATGTACGTTGATGGTACATTCAAGGTAAGATTGAACTGAATTATACAGGCCTTAAATCTACAGTAATAATTGCGTCTTACTTACTTACTTACAGCTGCGATCCTCTGTGTACCAAATATTCGGCACACGAAGAACGTTTTGTATGTGTGATAATTGTTTGCAATAACAATATTCAATCTTTGTCATACTATAGCCAAGAGCACGGCCAAGCGCGCCATCAAACGGCGCACTGAAGTATTAGCTTCAGCTAATGATCACGTAGATCGAATTTAGACTGTATCTACTATACCATACCGATAAATGTGCGTAACGTAGGTACCCACGCGGTGGGCGACTGTACATCCGCTACTGGACATACTGTAGCGCCTCTGCACAAACACACGGTATATATTAGGTATGCGACCGCTTCGCACGCGGTGGAAACCGGCTCGGACGCGCGCGTGAGCGGGGTGATTTTCGACCTCGGTACCTTCCTCCACGTTAAAACCGACTGTTCATTGGCTAATTATCTGTTGCTATTGCTGGAAAACTATTGCACGGACGAAGATTTAGCAGAGGAAAAATCGTTTTCCTTTCACACAAGAAATCGCCCTACGTAGCTTTGTAAAGTACCGGTCAAGAACTTTTCCCAACTTTAGATCAAGCCAAGCCCTTTCCAATGACATAATTTTTAGGAGAAGAAATTTTTTCTAATTTTTATATACAGTAGACTCCCGTTAAGTGTTCCCCCGTTAAGTGCTCGCTTTCGTGGAATTTCGACGTTTTCGGCATATTTCGCAGAATCGACAGATCCCCCACTCTTGCGTCGTCTTTCTATGGGTGATGTGGTTGCAGCTGCCTATTCTTTTGTTAGTTCGATTATACTGTGTAGTATTTCCGAGAACTAGTAAGCGTAGTGGGGGCTCCATTTAAGTGCGCATTTCTCCGAATTTAGGTTGTCTACAGCCCCGAGCATGAGCACTTAACGGGAGTCTACTGTATTCAGTCTATATTTATAGCCTATAGCTGGTGTATGCAAGATGATAGATCTATTTCAGGAATGACCCCCCAGATTTCTGAGTTAAAAAAAAATTTTCTCCGAAAAATTTTGAAAAAATTCCTGGGTCATTAATTACGCAACAAAATACACGTCTTTTTCAAACCAAATCTGTCTGCATCTTCAATTGCGTACGAGATATTTGTAATAGAATAAAAGTGCTCTTTTATGAACAAACCATTGTCAATATAAGAAAAATAGTCAAAACTATATATACTATTATACCTCATGGAATAGGTCTTGGAACAAGCTTTTGAATGCTTTTTTTGAAATTATTCTACGACACCCCGCTCAAAAAATATCGTGACTTAAATGTGAAGGATCATTTTTTATAGATACTTTTTTTTTATTGCTTGATAAAAATTGAAAAATAAAATTTTTCACCATCATTTATTCTATTGAAAGGATCTTGGCTTGCCCTTGAAAATGATATATGTATATCGTGTGACTAATGGCAAAAGGTCGCAAGCGCCAAAAAATTTTTTTTTCAAGACATCAGAAACGCATAGATATGTCGAAATTTGCGAAGAAAATGTATTTTCAAGTTTTTTTTGGTTGTTTTAGCGTATACGCCCTTTTTCCATTAGACACGCGATATTATATGACCCTAAAACCATTTATGACGGTGCTATAAAACTTTGAAAGTTCTCTAGATTTGACCTGAAGTTGGCAAAAGCTATTGATCGGTACTGTATGACTAATTGAAAAACTGCATTCTGTATAATGTGTACAAATGAAACGTCTCAGCCAATTTTCGCACAAAGTATTTATTGAAAATGGATAGATATTCTGCAGTTGCTTTGCGCAAAATTTAATTGCTCACAAACATTTTATTGGTCGACTCTAATATATTGCTGCTCAGATTGATCTAAAGCGTAGGGCTATGACTCGCAGATTTGAAGGTTGCATTAAAGATCTAAAGAAAGTTCTTTTCACGATGTAACCAATTTGTTTACATAAAATTATGTTACGTCGAAATTATACTTCACTGTCTAATATCAGCCAAATTAATTTAAATTACTTGCAAGTCGCACCGAATAATCCACCAATCGCACAGCTGCATACTATTCATATACGTGTCATGGATACCGTACGTCTTATTTTTTTTTCCAGTGTATTGTCACAATATATTAAATTCAGAAATCAATCTAAGAAAACGTACCGGATTTTTTAGGGTATTGCGGCAGTATATGTTTTGTGTGGTGCACGAACCCAGGCGTTGTATTGTGCCATTTTTTCAAAAATTTCTGAGCTGGCGCCAGGACTGAACAGGCAATTAAAATTTGTTATGGGGGATTACGAACGCGCAGCCATGAATGCCTTGCAGGAAGTATTTCCCGAAGCAAGCCTCCATGGATGCTGGTTCCATTTTAACCAAGTAAAACATATGTCATGATATTATTTTTACACCATTGATTAGGGTTGCAAGCTATATTGCTCAAATTGTGTACTTTCTTGCACTGTCAGGCTCTTATGCGGCGATGGAGGCGTTTAGGTTTATCCAATGCCCGCACGTCTATCATAGCGATGGCAATGTCCCTTCCACTAGCTCCATCGAATCGATTCGCGGAAGGGCTGGGCCTACTAACAACCTTCGCTGACGAGATTGCAGGACAATATCCTGCGGTGTTACAATTCACCCAATACTTGAGAACGCAGTGGGGCCCTCTTGCCGAGATCGTCAGCGTTCACGGATGTCCGACCCGAACGAACAATCTGGTGGAAACGTTCCACAACCTCGCTAAACTCAAGCTTGGTGGTCTACATCCGAATGTGTGGAAGTTTATCGGCATGTTATTCTTTGCTTACTGCAGTATAGAACACTCCTGCCGAGGTATCCGTACATATCTACCTATTCTGAATCATATGAGTAGAGCTCGTGTAACGCGTCTAATTTTTTTATGCTCAGAACATTTAGTGGAGCTTGCCATGAGCCAAAATACCGATCTGCAACGATTGCACAACGGAGCCCGGGCCAGACGGTCACGCTCGGTCCGCAATATGGCCAGGGATACATACCGAGACGCGCAGCACGCTCTTAGCGTTGACAGGTACCTAATGTGAACACAGTAAAGGTGAACACTGCGAATGTTTGATATCACTATACTTGACGTATGTTCCGAAGTACAACGTGCGCATTTTATATTAAGATTTACAATGACGGATTTCCTGAGACGTTGCGCAACAAGGACGGCGGATTTCTATATCCGACAACAAAATATCGTGGAAAGGCAAGGTTGGTAATATACTTGTAACGATTGCAGATATAGTACTATACGTCTATATGTATGTATGTGATGTGGTGTTCTTCTCCAAGTGAGACAGAGTTTTACTCACGCCCACCCCCTCTTCAATTATGTTGATAATTTTTTTTTCATCATCAGCATATCGAAAAGAACCAGAGTAAATTAACACTAATTTTTTTAGTGAAATACCTTTGAAGTTAGCAGTTTTTAATTTTCTCTATAATATAATAATTTTGAAAAATTATAACTCAGCTCTGGTTGGTCAAATTGAAGAAAAAACATTGGGATACATGAAAATAATCATCAGAAAATGTACTCATCGAATGAAATATTTGTGCAATTCCGGGACGTATCTTTAATCACTATTTTCAATATTAAGGTTTGAAAGTTTTCTTCTTGCTGAGTATGCTAGTTTTTATTTGTTTGAAAAATTTCTTGTATATTCTATGTATAAAGACAAAAGTTCCAGACTGCTTATCATCGTGGTAAGGTTTCATTTTCTATTTTTCGTCCATTTTTCCCAAATTCATCAGAATTTCTCCGATTTTTTTTCAACAATTCTCGATTTTTGCCGTTTGAATGCTGATTTGCTCCCTGACCTAAAAACAATGTTCGAAGACGCGTGATAAAATTTCATCAATATTTTGTTATAAAATTACATTTTCTCATAAAGTCATTGTCATATAGGTATCTGAGCGTTTTTTCTTTAGTTTGACCAACCAGAGCCAGGTTATAATCATTTCAAAATCATTTTATTTTAAAAAATCAAAAATTTCTAGCCCTAAGAGTATTTAATGAAAAAATTTGAATACATTCATATACATATATGGGACATTCCATGTCAACTCAGCCACCCCATTTTTTTTTTATCGAAAAAATTATTCAATCTGAGCATTTCAAAGGACAATATTTCCATGATATTTTATCAAAATCTCAACCCCTCACTATTGTTGGTTCTTGAGATAATGATTATGGAATTCTCAATTTTGGAAAAATTATAACTTTCTAACTGTTGATCGGATTTAAGCGATTGAACAAAGAATATTCTTCATTTCTTTTGCCGTTTTCTAAAAAAAAAAAATATGACGTCATCGGAGAAAAGTTCATAGAATGGATTTCGGGGTAATTTTTAAATTTTTAATTTTTTTTTTAGGAAATGCCCAGCGGGATTCCACTCACTATTTTTATTCCTGATGGAGGGGGACAATACGCAACTCCACAGGATTTTCTTAAGATGGAAGACGGCATCAGTGAAGAGGGGAAAATTGTTTTTTGCCAATTTCCTGTTTTTTTGTCATCTTTTTTGATGGTCGCATCATTCTCAAACCAAAATTCATCTGCAATCAAATTCTCTTCATTCAACGGGTAAAGGGGAATGGTTTAAAATATCACGAATTATTTTCGGAGTGGTGCAATTTTTTGATTTGTAATATTCTAAACCATTCCCATTTACCCGTTGAATGAAGAGAATTCGATTGCAGATGAATTTTGGTTTGAGAATGATGCGACCATCGAAAAAGATGACAAAAAAACAGGAAATTGGCAAAAAACAATTTTCCCTTCTTCACTGATGCCGTCTTTCACCTTACGAAAATCCTGTGGAGTTGCGTATTGTCCCCCTCTATCAGGAACCAAAATAGTGAGTGAAATCCCGCTGGGCCTTTCCTGAAAAAAAAAATTTTTATCTAAAAATTACCCCGAAAACCATCCTATGAACTTTTCTTCGATGACGTCATATTTTTTTTTTTTCGAAAACGGCAAAAGAAATGAAGAATATTCTTTGTTCAATCGTTTAAATCCGACCAGCAGTTAGAAAGTTAAAATTTTTCCAAAATTGAGAATTCCATAATCATTATCTCAAGAACCAACAATAGTGGGGGGTTGAGATTTTGGTGAAATATCATGGAAATATTGTCCTTTGAAATACTCATACTGAATATATTACTCGAAAAAAAAAAAAAAAATCGGGTGGCTAAGTCGACATGGAATGTCCCATATGTACATTTCGATTTGCTGATGATTGGAAAATAACGATCAAAAACAAAATAAAGAAGATGAGACTACAAATTTCTTTATCACACACTTCGAAATACATGTCCCTTAGGTAACTTACATGGTTTACAGAAGCTGAACAAGAGGAGGCAGATTTGGTTGAGCCTGGGATAATGGCACCTGGAGAACCCAGAATCCACAGACCAAGTAAGATTGCTTCCATAATGCACTTTTTCTCAAGTAAAATTACAGGAATCGTTCGTAGCATAGACATTGGGGTTTCATTATTATTTTGGCAGTTACATTGAATTATTGTTTGACTTGAGACCTGCATTCCAGTATCGTGAACTAAAAGTTGAGATGACAAGAGGGGTAACCAGTAGGTATAAGTATATCGACAGCGTGAAAAAAAACGAGTCAACAGCATCAACTATTTCAAAAATTTAAATAAAATAGCTAACTTTGAAGATGATCAATATATATCTGACATAAATTCTTAGATTACTTGCGAGTTATCAGTCATGAAAAATTATGGAATATCCAGGTGCACAACAGAAATGTATGTTAATTAGCAGTGTAAGATATTATATATTATTTCTGATTCGTATTTTAGTAAAGCTTCTGTAGCAATTACGCTAACATTTACTAAATATTTCTGTCCAAGGTTTCTCTTCTATTCTATAATATTCTATTCTATAAATTCTATCCAAAATTAAAATATTCAGAATAATGATACAACTAAAGAATTAATATTTATTGATCATTATTTTTCTTATAAGCAATCGAACTATTACTTTAGTATATTACTCCGGTGCATGATTTTGTTTAGAATGATTATGGAGATTGCTCTACATACCTATACATATATACAGAATTCAGGATTAAGAGTGATCCCTACGTTTTTTTTTCATTCTCATCGATCAGCAGTTTTTCAAGTTATATCACTATTCCGTACAACTCCTCAATTGCTGAGATAATGCGACTGTAACATTCTATTCTCAGTTCGACGCGGTGCACCGCGTGGCCATGGTGATCGGCGTAGAGTCCATGGTCTACCTGACCCTGTTACAGTACCGGTAGCCCGCCCTGAGATTCCGCGACCTGCCGAGTCAGAGATGAGGGTTGGCGGAGGGGGAAAAGAGGAACGGATTGAAAACCCAGATGTGATGGTGGAAAGACATCAGTACGGTAGGTCGATAAGTTCAGTTATTGACCAATTAAGCTTTTGTAGTACAGTGAAACTTCTTATGGACACTTTTGGGACCAAAAAAATTATTCGTATTTAAAAAGTGTCCGTTATTCAGAAGAAAAATATATCATGTGGTTACCTACATTTGTCGGGTTTTTTTTACTATCTGTTATTTACAGGAGGTTTCCACTATAGAGATGTGTCCGTTAAGAGAAGTTTCACTGCAGTATTTACCGAGCGACGTTACTTCAAAACTGCCTTACACGCGCACGAATTTGTCTTTTTATTTATTTAATATCGAGTTCTATGCATTTAACAACTATTCCCTCATAATTCACTTTCATATTAATTCTCTAATATATTTTTTTCAAACCTTACATCGGAAACTGAACACATCTATCGGATACCAGAGGACGAAGATGTATTCTGGGTACCAGAAGATGACGATGTCTTCCGGCTACCAGAAGACGACGATCCCGTTTTTGAGGTGCCGGAAGACGATTTGCCATTTCATCGGGTGGATGCGTTGCCAGAAATGCTCAATATTAACAATTCAGTGCGCCCTGCCGGCACATGTTGCGTATGCTTAATTGTGCTGGCTACGCACGCTTTTATTCCGTGTGGGCAACGTTGCTGCTGCGCAACCTGCACGGACAACATTCGGAACGGCTGCTGTCCACTGTGTCGGGCTGCATTCACGGGAGTGATCAATATAATTATTGATATTTAAAATGTGTGAGGGGGGGGGGCTGCGGTTGTCAGATGAATGGCACTTTATAGTTTTCAATTATTCGGAATTATTGTACATACAAATAAACGTAAAATAATCTATTTGTTGTTGAATTCTTCTTATAGTAGATGGAGCTGTACGAATAATTGCTGACGTTAATTAACATAATTTCTTCAAATTGTTTCACATCGCTTTTTCTAAAAAAAAAATTCATCCGGTTTTTCAGAAAGCAGTAAATGGTAAAAAAAATTATTGTAAATACTAATTCAGCTTTGGATTCATTTCGTTTTACTGAAAAAATTACATTTGACTACTGATGGCGTACCATCGCGAATATTTCGAAAAATATACGAGTTTTTGAGGAATCTATAAAGAACATATAGAAATAATAGTTTCATAATTTTGCTCGAAAAGTACTACAGTGAATAACGAAAATTTAGGAGACATTTATTTGTCATGAATTTATTATCTATTGTGTCTATTAAAGCTTTTGACTCCCTCAATAATATATTATTAAAATTTCGAACAAATCGGTCAAGTATATCCTGGGAAAAAAATTACTTCATATTCCTTAGTTTTTTTTTATTTTATTTCTACGAAACCTGATAAGATCTTGAGGTCTGATACTTTCGGGATCTTAGTATTTCAATAATACCTATTTATCCATAAAATATTATTAACATATTCGCAACAGGCATTTTTACCGTGCTTATTAACTGGCCTTTGAAGAATTGAAGTTAAAAAAATCAAAATAAACTAATTATTTGGGCTGAAAAATGGATTTTCTTTGTCTAGACAATGGCGTACGCTATTAAAGAACCTGAAAAAATATGTAGCAAATAAGGCTCGAGAAGAAAAAAATATTTTCGTAATTGTGTCAAGACTATATCACAGTTAAATAACAGAATTTAGGCGAGAACATTTTGTTTATCAAGGATCTTATCAAGCTATATGGTTGTTATTTATTTTTCGTTTTACAGTTAATTATTGTGTTCATAAAATTCAGATATCCCTTTGACGGTCCAAATCGAAATTTGAGATGTCTCGTCAAAGTCCTGATAGGAATTTAATCCGGACGAAAGCTTGATGATTTAATATTTCATCGGTCTGTACTTTCGTTACGACTAGCTCCAAGTTTTCTTCCGCCCACTGCACTTTATTATTAATTTTGCGAGTATATTCCCTCGGCATTCTTTAATAAAAAGAATTTAATCATTATGGGACAATTGAAACACTTATTATTTTGTATGGCATTTCACCTCATTTGCACGTGTATTTCGCAAGGGCAAGAATGACAAATCAAAATCACTTTTTCACCACACCTGCACGGAAAGTACGACCTTCGGCCCCTCGCGAAAACGGTAAGACGAACTTTCCGATGCAGGGGGTGGTGAAAAATAGTATACGGCACACGGGAGGGAAAAAGGCCATCCCAAACTGCGTTTTTACCACGGTGTCAATCTCACACGCAGTTTGGTACAGCCTACTTTCCCTCCCTAGGTGCGTAATATACCTACTATTCTCATCAGTATTATTGGCAAGATGGCGAATGCATATCATCGCAAGGCTTGGTCGGGTTATTTTCTGAAAAAAATCGATCAATATAGGTAATCATAATTCTTATTCACTTATCCTGAGAAGTATGATATAACGGTTGGAGTAGTACAAGAGAAGATTTTAGATTTTTTTCTTTTGTTGCACCTTTCCAATCCCTATCATTGAATTACGTTCGAAGGTTTGAAACTGCGTCCAGAATTAAAATTTCACGCCAAAAAGTTTAAAAAAATTAATACGTATGCACGCTAACGATAGCTTTCATATGAACCTAATGACATATAAATCGGTTGCTAGAGAAATTGAAATAAAACTGACAAATCTTCATTTGCCTGTCTCACCCCCTAGAAGGGGAGCTGGGGGCTGATACTTGGCTTATATTATTTATTTTTGGTCAACTATCGAACAACCCTATTCCGGAAAAAAATCGGTGCGGGGCGACTTTTCACCACCTTATCCTGCTAAATCCTTTATATTAATTTTGGGAACTCTTAATTCTGTTAATATTTTTAGTCAGAATTAATTCTGTAGAACTGATCTCCGTAGAACAATTTATCTGTAGAACAAATTCTGTAGGATATCCATTCGGGGGCACATTATTTCTGTATCTGTAGAATGTTTTCGGTCGAGATTAATTCTGTAGAACGGATTTCTGTAGAACTGATTTCTGTAGGAAAGATTCTGTAGGATATTTCCAGTCAAGAATAATTCTGTAGAACGGATTTCTGTAGAATAGTTCTTCTGTAGAAAAGATTCTGTAGGATATTTTCAGTGAGAATTCATTCTGTAGAACTGATTTCTGTAGAACTGATTTTTGTAGGAAAGATTCTGTAGGATATTTCCAGTCAAGAATAATTCTGTAGAACGGATTTCTGTAGGATAGTTTTTCTGTAGAAAAGATTCTGTAGGATATTCTCAGTGAGAATTCATTCTGTAGAACTGATTTCTGTAGAACTGATTTCTGTAGAACTGATTTCTGTAGAACTGATTTCTGTAGAACTGATTTCTGTAGAACTGATTTCTGTAGAACTGATTTCTGTAGGATAGTTTTTCTGTAGAAAAAATTTTGTAGGATGATAATTCTGTAGAACTCGTTTCTGTAGGATAGTTTTTCTGTAGGAGAGATTCTGTAGGATGTTTTCTGTAGGAATCTCGTTCTGTAGAACCGATTTATGTAGGATCGAAGGCCACTCGTGGAAAATCGGGGGTGTCCCGCAACTCTACTACCAATCCTGTTTAGGAAGAATACTGGACTCTTTAGCTGAATGTTCAGTCTTTGCCAGTCTTCGCGAACAAGTAGCCTATTCTTTTCGAAAAGTCCATTTTTGACGGTCATTTTTATACACTTGGTTTCTTCGAACGGACTAACCAGATTTATGTAATAATCGGTTGAATGTTATGTTAGCATAGCTCAAAAAGTATTTGAACAAAAAATTTCAAATTATTCACTTGGGTTTCTAATAATGTGCTGATGATAAAAAAAAATTATCAAAAAAATCAAACTGGGTGAGAAACTGAGCCTGTCTCACTTGGCACTCACCTTATATGCATTTGCTAATCTCGATGTCAAAGCTATATTTTAAAAACATTAAATATAGGTATATACATTAGGGTGTTTCAAAAAAAAAATATATTTTTTTTTTTAGATCTTATGGTCTTAAAAGTTACCATGAGATATAATAAGAATGCTCCTAAAATTTCAGCGCGATATCTTAAAAATTGAGTTGGAGCTTGAGAAGTCTCTCTTCCTGTTTAAAATACACGTACAAATTTTTAGTTTCTTAATTGTCGTTGGAAAATGCAGTGAAAAAATTTTTTATACAATTTTGATTAGCACCTTCCTATTGGAAATTGAATTCTCTACAATAATGTCTGAAATAGTGATACTCGTAACTATAATAGAAAAATAGTTACAAATATCCAAAGTTTAGGAAAATTCTTTTTTCTCTCTTTCAAAAACCTTTCACCAAGTATATTATTGGACGTTACCCAAGTACAATTAAATTTGATCACAATGAATATCCGAATGTGACCTGGTCTTAGTTTTCGGTAGGTATTTACATTTCGATATACATAACGTGCGTAACACGTGATAACATGCAACATAAGCATTCATAAGGAAAGATCAATTGAAATTAAAATTATGAAAAAAAAGAAACAAAAAAAAAAAAAATTTGCAGTATGTGATCAGCCAAAAATGCCCGCCAAGTACCACTTAATCCAAATTTTGTTTTTCTGTTCTCTTCTTCATAATTTTAATTTCAATTGATCTTTTCTGATGAGTGCGTATGTTGCGTGTTATTACGTGTTACGCATGTTATGTATATCGAAATATGAATACCTACCGAAAACTAAGACTAGGTCAAATTCGAAAACTCATTGGGAGCGAATTTAATTGTATGCACTTGGTAACGTTCATTGATTTCAATACTTTTGTAGAGTAAATGGCTGCAGAACTATTTCTCTGGGAAATACCACATTAATGTACTTCTCGAAAGGTTTTTGCACCAAAGGTGCTGAATTTTCGGGGGAATTTCCTTACTGTTAGTACCATCTCGATTCATAATAATTAGTCTTGTTCATGATGTATTGTATAAATTATAACCCTCTAAAAATTAGTTCACTTTAAGAAATGTTTGTGGCAGTTGGTAGGAGTATGTATGAATAAAAGTGAAATTCGCACGTTGGCGAATACGATCTTCTACTCTAAGGTTTTTGTAACGAGAAACATTGACGCTCAAAAACGTATTCGCCTAACATACGACCTCCTGCTGTCAAGTTTTTTTTTGTAATCAAGATTTTAAGGCGGTTACAACATTCTGCTTGTGAATTTTCTATTTGTTAATTTTAATTTTCTTCACAAGATTTGGTACATACGACCTTATGGAATTGCTTGAAGAAACTTTTTCTTTCAACTTAGAAACAGAAAGTCGTGTATGTCAGGATTTACGACGTTCTGCTATTCTTCAGCCAGTTTTCAATTTCCACGTTTTTGAACATATTTCGAGGTTTATATTAGATGTATTATATAATATATTTCGATATTTCACTTGTCTGGTACGATTATTCACCAGCTGACGAAGCTGGGCCTGCTGATTTCAATGCATGTGTAAATATGAATAAAAAAATGACTATATTGGCAGCTATAATGCGGTACTGGCTAGCACGATAGCTTCTCTACCTAATATGCAATATGCTACTGTGACGTAAGAAACATTTGAAGTTCAGCTTTACAGGAATGTAGAAATTGTAATCTTTTTATCACAGCTTATCGAATTGAAACGAAATTTAACCAAAGATTAGTTTCAACATGAAGATACTACAGCGACAGTTCTATCAAATCAGAAATTATGTACTAGAAAGTAATGTTTATGTAGTTTCCGAATGCAAATGTCTGCGAATTAATTCACGAATCTTCGTCTACTAGTAACAATAAAAAATCATCTATATTTTTGATATTCATTACGTTAAAATATCAGAGACAAAAAACAGTTCATCCTTGGCTTCAATGAAATTGAATAGCGCTTAGGTAGCCTCTAAAACCTTATACCTTATCCTGCTATTCCATCAAACTTCACATTGCAGATTTTGATTAACTATTTTCTTTTTTCTATTTTCTTAAAAAATTCTGTTACAACAAATCTATTCATAGTCTTCAAATAAATACACAAATATATCAGCGTGGTCCCTTGTTAAAATTCCCTTGTTATAGAACTTGGTCAGGTAATAATTTATGTCGCCGCAATTTCCTTCGTCCTGTTGCTGCGATCTAGACATATTGACACGTTATTCACGAATCTTGAGGTATGATTTTAGTTGTCTGAAACACATAAACGCATTTTACAAAGCATGACGTTTTGCGTGATATGTATACATGATGCGGTTGTTAACGTGCGGTTGTCTAAGAGTTTGCTTATTGTGAAAATAAAAATTAGAAGCAAGTTTACAAAAACTGTTCTACGATGCAGGCCGGACTTGATCATCAGCGTTGTTAACCCTATGCCGCAACTTCTTTTTTTTAACTGCGCTGCCAGTAACCTATGACAATATTGGGTATTTTTAACCCACTGAATGTCCGAAAATTCCCAAAAAATTCGAGGAAACAATTTTGGGTCTCATCTCAATATTTCCAATAACACCTTGAAGTTTTTCCAGGCAGGGGGCCCAAGCCGCCCACTTCTCCCACCCGAGATACCAAGAAGTGCCAAAGTCAGGTCAAACGATACCGTCATAGGTTAGCGGCGGAGGGTTAATAATTGTGAGCAATGTGACAGATAATTTTCATAACCTCGGAAACTAAATGTCGTAAGCTGAATGAGTAGAAATAATTATTAAGCATTCTACCTATAGAAAACACCGGCGCTAATCTCAACAATTTCTGCTCCACAGATTATATCGAAGTTTACATTAACAATTATTTGAAAAGGTATTCAGCTACTCTTATTATTCTTCTCTTCTACCGGGCTGTCATCTTTTTTATCCCCTACGGCTTAAGAGTACTGTGATCCAGGGGGGTGACACATGCTATTCTACCTGTACTTAAAAATGAAACGCATTTTGTCCGCATTTTTTAGTTCCTCTATCGCTCTGTATATGGCGCTAGTTATTCTGTGCTCGAGTGGCTCGAGCGCTTATTGGATCACACCGTTGACTGAATAATATAGACAGCTCACCTTATGGACATTCGAGAGCCGATTAAAATTCGTCGCGAGCTAGCACCCCCTCAGTAATTCTGGCGGCGCGTTCAGCAACTGAGTAAAAAATATTGAAACTCGCTAGATATGTGTCGCAATTACCGACTGGAATATACCGTTTCCGTGATGATACGTCAGAGTAGGTAATTGCAGGAATCGCAGATATCCCAGAGCCCACCACATGTTTTTACCGAATCAGAGAATTGTAGTTAACAAAAATTACATAAATTCAAAAAGGATTGGTGATGACATAAATAATAAACGTCGCGAAATTAAAACACGTAGTCTAGTCAACAAGTGCCATTTGGTCGAATTTGGGTCTGAATTCACCTAAAGTTATGAACAGGGTGTCATTCGATTCGTAGTGACAACTAGAATGTTTTCGGGAAAAACCATGTGGGGCTGGTGAAAATTACTAAAGTTATAAATAATTTAGTAAAAAACAGGGGGGTTTCGTTTTTGGCAAATATCTCAAAAACTATTTCAAATATCGAAAATCAAAAAAAGGATTCCTAAAGAGCAGGAAATTTCCTAAAAAAAAGTACCACCTCCCGGAACTGTACCACTAATATTTATAATTTTAATTGAGAGATGAAAATCGAGCTTGAAAACAGGTGATTAGGTTTCCGCGCGTGCCACTTGATTTCGAAAATTAAACAAAAAATCTTTTTAACCCATCAAATATGAATATTAAGGAAAGAAAAAATTCAGCTACTTACTAAATACTTAAACAAACAATAATCGATCGGCAAAAAATTTTTATCACGATCTTTCCATTAACTGTGCTTTTATTAATTAAAAAAAATTTCCAATCTGGAAAACAACAAAAAAAAACCCGATAATTTTCAAAATAAAAGCCTGAAATTGTTTTTACTTCTTGGAGCTATTCTTTGAAGGATTTAAAAAAAATCCCAGTTGGAAAATCTAAAATATTGTTACGGAACGGGGGTCTAGGAGGTCCGTAAATTAATTGAGGGGTTCTCTAGGTGAATAAACAAGAGTAAATAGACAATAAATGGAGTTTGGAGATATTTGGATAAAGGTTTGGGTTGTATTTAGAATACGTCTGTTCAGTTTAAGGTCTCGAACAAGACTGTTATTTACAATAAACGTCGTGATTAGTAACAGTGAACAAGGGAATGATGTTAACATCTTTTATTTAAGATGACTACTAGAGCGTGTGAATTATATATGTGAGGGGTGTATCACTTTCGTAACACTACCCCCCCCCCCCCCCCCCCCCTCCCCCCCTAAGGAAAAGAGTCGACCCGACTCGTCAAAAGTTAAAGTTGCAAGTGAAAATTAAATTTCAGAAGGAAAATGAAAAGCTCTAGTAATCAAATGTGTGTAAGCGTTTGGTTTGGAAAAGCTTGTGTGGTAAGTAAGTTATAACGTTATAGATTTGACGCTTTCCCTCTAAACTATCCGGCATTTGCCTTAACTTCCAAGGGAAAAAACCACACTAAAAGACCTTGGAAAGATAGGTGAGATTAAATTATCAAAATGTGAGTGTTTAGTATAAAAATGTTCTTGGAAGAATTCTTTCTTGAAAGAAGAATCCGGTAGGATGCAGGATTAGGATGAGGATTGCAAGCGGTAACATAGCAGTATCCTGCAACAAGGAGGTGAAGGGAAGGCGTAAGGGACAGGAGCTCGGAAATAAAGTCGATCCTGGGTCCCAAAATCGCTCCAATCAAACCTCTTCAACAAATCAGTCGGTAAAACGACCTAGGTGGGAAGACAAATATTAGTGTTTGGGCATAAAAGGCATGTAAAATCTTTTTCAAATTGATCAAGGATGAAGAATCATTTTTTTTTTTTTTTTTTGGATAATATTGATCACTTGTGAAAATCATATGTTTTTATAATAAATAAAATCGGAACGATCTTATCTGAGGTCCGAAAAAAGGATGGAAAACGTCAGGATGGGAATTACGCCTTTTGTCCTTCAGATTAAAGATCTACGTTAAGAAAATCTGAAAATCTTGTTAAAAGTTAGTTTCTTACAACTAACACATATATTTAAAATCTATTGGGATCTATTTAAATGAAAAATAATTGAAAGTACTTTTTGTACAAGAGAGACCACGCCTACAGAGAAAACGCTACCTCGAAAACAAATGCAAGTAATTACTCGACTGGGTTACGGTAACTAAGAAGAAGAAGGTTCAGTTGTTTATAACAATTCTTATACGATGGACGAAGCAACCTGCAGCTTCGATTTCACTGGGGTGGTTGAATCGCCACCAGCTAATTACTTTAAAAGTGCGATGAAGAAAGAGGAGGTGATTAACGTCGGAGTCTTATCCGGATTGATAAACTGGGAAAAAATGGACGAAGAAAGTGGAGAACGGGCTCGAAAACTAAAACTGTTCTTTGAAAAACTGGCGTGCGGCAAGACAGAAGCTCTTAAAAACAACGAAAAAAGAGGATTCACATGTCTGAAATGTTATTTATTCCGGTGAGACCTCTCTCTTTCCCTTTTGTTACTTGTTTTTATCATTTTATTCCTTTTGGGTTTCTATCTCATCTCTGTCTATTTTGTCTCTAGAGTTCAAGATAAAGAGGCATTTTGGCCCGCCAAACTCCACGCCACGCTGGACCGAAGAGGGGAAAGGAGCAGCGAAAAAACGCACTCCAATTCTTGTAGCAACCACCTCTTTAACCCAGTGCGACCAACAGCCCTTTGCTTTAAATGCATACGAATAATTTCGCATCTTCGAGAGGTGGCAGAGGGGGTTTTGGGGAGTTAGCTTTGAGAAGTTTCCTAAATAAATAAATTAATACAAATCAAAAATGTCAGTCTGTTATTTCTGATTGATTGAACCTAGTAGGTTTTGAATGAAAGAAACGTCTGTCTGCAAACAAAGGAAAATCTGGATTGAGCGGAATTAGTTCGCTCGGAAAAGAAAGATCGAAAGATAATCGATTAAGAATCTCGACATTACCGACAGGGCAATTCAAAATCCCCATAGATGGCGATATATTAAATAAAAATCTGTAATCGATAACGTCCGAAAATGTAATCGAAAAATAGCGTTTTGAGAAAAAGAATTGACTCTTTATTATCGACTAAGTGTCTATAACCTCGCAAAATTTTTTGTAGATAGAATCAGCTGATGATTCTGCGTCAATGATTGGGACTGGTGCTGGAAGAAATTGAAAAGTTTTATTTATCAACCAGTCTTCATGAACCTGGTGAAGAATCCCAAGATAATCTAATGAAATAAGATCTTCTTCGCTCCTGGAACGAGATACTATCCTAGAGTATGAGGTCTCTGGGCTTAACCTCAAATACACAATTAGGTCTATTTTAAAATGAGGAGAACTGTCTACCAGGATTTGAGAATTTTTTATTAGGAGGTGAGCCTCGAAGTCTTCGAAATCTTTTTGCCTACGCCTAGCCTCTATGAAGCAATTAGTACTAAAAATAGATCGTTCCATGATCTTATTTTTAAGTTTAGTCTGCAATAAATGTCTATCGAACATAACCATGGAAGCATGGTGTTGGAAGTGATAAGCATGGCGTGGAGGATTCTGATACATCCTTTCCAATAAATTTACTCCTAAAACATTCCTGTATTCTTCTAATGGTTCTAATACTGTTAAAATATCTCTATCTCCTAGGAACCTTTTTGTGAAGGTGGATTTCCCACATCCAATATTTGGTAAGGAGCTAGATGATCCAAATGAACGACTTTTGGTTAAGTACGAGTAAAACGTTGTATTCTATACACAACTTCATTAATTTTATCTTTAATTACATAAGGTCCCTCCCAATTTGATTGAAGCTTTGGACAACCTCCCTTCTCTCTTCTTGGCTGAAAAAGCCAAACTAAATCCCCAGGTCCGAATTGAAGATTTCGAGACCTGACGTCGTAACGAGCTTTTAATCGGTCAGAAATTACCTGAATCTTATTCCGAGCAAAGTTATGGATGTTTTCTAACCTTTCTGGAAGGGTAATAACAAAATCGGAACGCAGAGGTTCCTGCGAAGGTAAAGGGCCTTTGTCTGAATCTGAAGGTAACCTAAGATCTTTTCCCATCAGCATTGAAGTAGGAGTATGACCTGTTGATTCATGAACAGCTGATCTGTAAGACAAGACAAAGAGTGGAATCCATTCATCCCAATCTCTTTGATCTCTATCTACATAAGAGGAAAGATATCGAAGAAGAGTTCTATTTAGGCGTTCTACCATACCATCTGACTGAGGATGCAGAGGGGTAGTACGAGTTTTCCTAACACCTAGAACTTTAAAGATTTCTGACACAAGAATTGATTCAAAATTTCTACCCTGGTCAGTATAAATTTCTAGTGGGGTTCCATATCGGCAGATAAATTCCTTTATAAATACTCTGGCTACTGTCTCAGCTTCTTGATTGGGAATGGGAATCACTTCTGGCCATTTAGTAAAATAATCTGCTATTACTAAAGCATAACGATTACTGTTGCGAGAGAGAGGTAGAGGTCCTAAAATGTCCATTGCTATTCTTTCGAAAGGAGCCCCTACGTTATATATTTGAAGTTTGCTTGTTCCTCTCTCTCGAGGCCCTTTTTTAGCTTGGCAGATGTCACAAGTACGACACCAGTTCTCAACGTCTTGACGACAGCAGGCCCAAAAATATCTTTCCCTAATCCTTCCAAGAGTCTTGTTGGTGGCGAAGTGTCCTCCTGAAGGCGAATTGTGATGTTCCGAAAGAATTGAGATTATCTTCTTCTTTGGAACTAGAACCTGCCATCTGTAGAACTTGGAGTCTGGCGATTCCCATTTTCTACACGATAATTCTTCGTTGAGGTAAATAGAATCCCATTGAGCCCAGTAGATTTTTAAATGTTGATGCAAAGACGAAATTTCTTGCCATTCTGGTTTAATCCCAGATTCCTTCCAGAGTTTTATTTGAGATAATATTTCGTCTTCAGCTTGAAGAGTCTTCCAGTCTTCTTTGTCTCCGTATACGGAAATCATTCTGATTTTAATCGACGGGATCTGTTGTTTTCCTAGACGAATACACTGTCTACATTCTGAAGAGTCATCACAAGGTCTTCTAGATAAGGCGTCGGCGATCCCATGTAGAGTTCCGGCGCGATGTCGAATGTCGAATTCATACTGACCTAAGGTCTCTATCCATCTAGCGACTTGGCCTTCTGGTGCTTTAAAAGAGAGTAACCATCTTAGTGAAGCGTGGTCAGTACGAATTAAGAATTTCTTCCCATAAAGAAAATGATGAAAATGAATAATGGATTTAACTACTGCTAGGAGTTCTCGACGGGTAACACAATAGTTTTTCTCAGTTTTACTAAGAACTCTGCTATAATAACTAACTACTTTTTCCTGATCTTCCTGTACTTGAGATAGAACTCCGCCTATACCTGTTAAAGAAGCGTCAGAGTCTAAAATAAAAGGAAGATTTACTTCTGGATAAGCCAAAATCGGAGAGGAAGTTCGACAAGTCTTCAAACGAGAGAAAGCTTCTTCGCAGTCTTGATTCCAATCGAAGGGGGTCTTCAATCCAGTAAGGTGATGGAGAGGTCTAGCGACGGTAGCAAATCCTTTAACGAATCTCCTGTAGTATGTACATAGTCCGATGAAGCTCTGAATTTGTTCCTTATTTGTAGGTCGAGGCCAATTTAATACTCTCTCTATCTTTGAAGGATCAGTTTTTACTCCGGAGGCCGAGACTATGTGTTCAAGGAAGCTTACTTCTTTTTGAAAGAGGTGACATTTCTTCGGACTCATTTTCAGTCCTACTTGTTGAAGACGTTGGAAAACTTGTCGGAGTTTTTCGACTTGTTCTTTAAAAGTCTTCCCAAAAACAATAACGTCATCTAAGTATACGAAGCAAATCTTCCCAGACAGTTCTTGAAGAGTAGTCTCCATAGCTCTCTCAAATGTTGCTGGTGCACTACATAGTCCAAAAGGCATAACTTTGAATTGCCATAATCCCCCAAGACCAGGAACAAAAGCGGTCTTTTCCTTATCGGCAGGGTCCATTTCAATCTGCCAGTAACCACTCTGCAGATCTATAGTGCTGAACCATTGAGCTCCGGATAGAAGGTCCAGAGTTTCTTCGATTTTCGGCAGGGGGTAAGAGTCTTTTTTGGTTAGATCGTTGAGTTTTCGATAGTCTTATATCTATACGATATTCGTCTATATAGAACCGTTTTGATCCGTCTTTCTTGTTTACCAAAACAATAGGGGATGTCCATGGACCGGAGGAGGGTTCTATTACATCGTTGGCGAGCATGTCTTCAACCAACTTGTTTACTTCTTCCCTCCCGTTGAGAGGAAGCCTCCTGGCTGCTTGTTTAAAAGGAACGTTGTCACCAGTGTTAATCTTATGTTTGACTAGGGTACAACGTCCGATATCGCCTGAATTCTTGGCGAAGCAAATCTCAAAGTCCTTCATAAGAGACAGGAAATCTCTTCTGTCAGATTCTCGAAGATGTTCTGAAGATCTTCGTAAAAGGTCTTCGAAAGGAGATGGGGTTGAGTCTGTAGAGGTATTCTCTATCAACGAAGTTGAGTCTGTAGAATTGGTTGTAGATAATGGAGTTAAATCCGTAGAAACTCTCGTAGAGGAGTTTAAATTCGTAGAAATTCTCGTAGAGGGATTTGAATTCGTAGAAATTCTCGTAGAAGGGTTTAAATTCGTTGAAATTCTCGTAGAGGGGTTTGAATTCGTAGAAATTCTCGTAGAGGGTACTAAATTTGTAGAAATTCTCGTACACGGGTTTAAACTCGTTAAAATTCTCGTAGAGGGGTTTAAATTCGTAGAATCACCTGTTGTAGATGAGGTTAATTGTGAAGAATTATTTTCTTCCTGATGTTCGATGTTTAATGGAGTTTCAAGTAAAGTTTTAGGTTTTTTAACGGATTCGGACAAATTGCGAAGTCTAGGAGCATCATCAAAAGGAATTGGAAAAGAACGACGAGTCGTTAAGACAGGAATCTGATGACGACCAGATGATAATGTATTGGTGGCTGTGGAAATTATACACTCGTGTGTTGACAGAAAATCTAACCCTAAAATACCGTCATCCTCAATATCGGCTACATAAACCTTATGCGGAGAAGTAATAAAAGCAGCTACATTGATTCGGACAGTGCGCTGTCCCAGAATTGGAGTAGTCTCTCCTGTAGCTGTACGCAAAGAGGTAGAATGGAAATCATCCTTAGTGGATTTTAAAAGATCCGAACGGACTACTGTAACCTCCGCCCCGGTGTCTATAACCCAGAGACAGTTAACACCATTTACGGTGCCCCAGGTGTATAGTCCGGTTTGACGGAGACCTCTCAATAAAAATTGTTTTGGGTTAGAATCATGCACACTTAAATTATTAGAGCCACCAATATGAAGATTCTTTGATGATCGAAGCTCCACTGAATCACCAAAGTTTAGTTTTTTGACGAAGAAGGTTGTGCGTTGGAAGAGGAGTCTCTGCTCCTCCAAGAAATTTTATTAAGATTATCATTAGAATTCAATTTAGAATTGGAATTTGAGGCAATTAAGTTATCGCGCTCATTCTTTTTCTTCAAAAATAAACAAGTTTCTATAGTGTGATTCTCTCTTTTGCAGTATTTGCAAAACTTAGGTTCCTCCGTGGAACTCTGTTTTCGAGAATCTTTATTTTGGCTACGTTGCTGCCAGGGAGTGGTTCGTTCACTTTTTCAATCTTGGTCTGGACGAAGTAGAGGGAGTTCTTCCCCCATGATTAGGCACAGACTTTGTCTCTTGTGAGGGTCGCTCCTCAAGACGATCTCGGACCAGGGAGAGTCTTCGCGGGGTTGGGATTGGAGAAGGTCGGGTATCGGTGATTCGGTTGGCTAGGGTGTCCAGACTTTGTTGTAGGACACGTTGAGCGGACAGGATGGTGGTCAGGAGTGTCTCGGATTGTCTCTGCTGGGCTGAGAGTACTGAGGATAGGAGGGCCTCGGACTGTTGTCGTTGCGCTTCTCGTTCCTCTCGTTGTGCTGAAAATAAGGAAGAGAGAATGGTGTCGCGGTCTTCCCGCTGGGTTTCTCTCTGTTCCCTCATCATGATTTGAAAAAGCTCCATCTGGAAGGCCATCGGGTCTTGCGGAGGAGATTGGATGGCGGGTTGGGTAGTCGGGATAGGAGATGCGGTTTCAGCCGCGGTCGAAGTAGATTCTGTAGCTCGAGTCTGACGCGTATTGGGCATCTTGAGTCTAGTTTACTTTTCTTAATCACCCAGAAGTCGCGCTTCTGACACCAAATGTTACGGAACGGGGGTCTAGGAGGTCCGTAAATTAATTGAGGGGTTCTCTAGGTGAATAAACAAGAGTAAATAGACAATAAATGGAGTTTGGAGATATTTGGATAAAGGTTTGGGTTGTATTTAGAATACGTCTGTTCAGTTTAAGGTCTCGAACAAGACTGTTATTTACAATAAACGTCGTGATTAGTAACAGTGAACAAGGGAATGATGTTAACATCTTTTATTCAAGCTGACTACTAGAGCGTGTGAATTATATATGTGAGGAGTGTATCACTTTCGTAACAATATTTTGATGTTTCATTTTTTTATTAACAAACAAAGATACGAAAAAATTCAAAACATAAATAAAGTAATGACAAAAATTTTTATTCGTTAATCTTCCTTTTTTTTGTTTTTGTATTGCTAAAAGCTATATGAAAATAATTTTTTGTAATTTTTAACCCTATTTGTTTAAAAAATTACTATAAACAAATGCATTGTTTATAAGATAATCAAAAATTTTTTTGGCAATCTAATCTTTGATGCAAATAATGATTTTTAAGAACAAAAATCGTTTCTTATAAGAATTTTTGTATTGCTTAAGAACCCATTTGTTAATTAACTATTGTTTTTTGCAGGTAAATGTGAATATTAAGGAACCGTTTTTTTTTTCTAAAAATCATTATTTGTATCAAAGAGTAGATTGCCAAAAAAAAATGTTTGATTATCTTATAAACAATGCATTTGTTTATAACAATTTTTCAAATAAATAGGGTTAACAATTACAAAAAATTATTAAAATACCAAATAACAAATGTTGACCTCTACGCTCTAGCTCTCGGGCGGCTTTTATCGACAGATCATATAGGCAAATATAATAGAACTACTATGTAGCAGAAAAATATAACGAAGCTAAAATATAAAAATCATCAGACACATGCTCAAATATAGGGAATGGCTGCTTTTTCACTACAAAAATAATGTAAAATAATTGACTCTAAGGAAGACTGTTTTTCATACAATTAAATATCAAACCACCAATAAATCGGAACTACGAGTCACCTCGGGAATAGGGTCGTCCACGAATTTTTTTTTATTCGTTAAAATCAACGTTAAGGTATCAAAAGACCCAGAAAAAAATATATGAGATCAAAAAATTATGCTGATACGTTAATATAAGCACTAAATATCTGATACTGTTTGAAATGGTCCTATCTCGTGCGCTATGACGCCAGTCACCGTGTGACGTCATAAACTAGTAAACAACAGCATCGACCCATTGAAAAATGAGCGAAAATCAGGAAATCGCCCGAAACCGCACCTATAAGTGTTGTTTTGTGCCACTATGTAAAAACACTAGTAAATCGGCGAGTTCGAAAATATTTGTACATGTACCAAAAGGTGATACGAGGAAGAAATGGTTTCAGTTAGTGAGGCGAGACGACCTAACCTATCTTCACACCACTTTATATTGTTGTGAAGACCACTTTGATGTAAGTTCGAGTTCTTTCGTACTTGTAAATAACTATTTCTATTTTAGAATTCTCAATTAATGTACCGTGCATAATATCTTATAATTACGCAGTTCTTGAGAGTAATCTTGTAATGTCAATGCGCTAGACTTTCAATAATTATGTGTTGAGGTAGTTGTCATTTAATCCTTCACATTTCGCAGTTACACGAATCTTTGGAAAATTACAGAAGAGTTCTGGAAGACAAAACTGCTTCAGTTAGATTAAAAAAAGGTGCATTACCTCACAAATTTGACTGTCAACCGGATAGATATCCAGATTTCTCTAAACC
>OZ001260.1:11749630-11844630 GCA_963924015.1 Macrophya annulata
TACGAACAAGAAACGTAATAAGCCTATACAAATCTGAAGCTACGGATTTGAATCTGCTAGTTTATGGCGTCACGGCACATGACGTCCAATCACAGAGCGTTTCTACAAACTGCGAACTTTGTCATTTTTAACTTCGTTTTTAATAATAATTAACATTATAAAATACCCTCTTAAGCGGTAATTTACATTTTAATTGCATAATGTTCAATATTCAGTATTAATCCGATTTTTTTAATTTTTTTTGGACGACCCTGTTCGTTTTAACAAAATATAATGACTAGCGAGACGAAGTCTCGCGACTTACGTACCGAAAATACGATGACCTACGTCACAAAATACATCAAGACTATATCAGAAATATATCAAAAATATAGACGAAAAGAATAGACGAAATTCCAGTGAGACTCGAAGTTGTACAAGATGGAGGGTCTTACCTTAGAGACGAACTCTAGTTGAAAACACTTAACTGATTCTAATTTATAATTTAATATTAAATACAAGATACAAGATAAGGAATAAAGAAAATACTGCAAAAAAAAGGACTGACGAGAATTTGAACTGACGAGAAAAGATATAACCCCACTAACGATACAAGAGTACTCGGTAGCTGACGAGATGACGATATTAGTGGACGATACGGCTGTTCTTCAAAAGCAGAGGAGCGTAGAAGTAGACCGATTTTGGCGATGCGCTGAATTATATAGCTTCGGGATTCCCCGACGAAGGTTCTTGAGTGAAGCCCTAAAATCGTAGTTAGACGCCGGGCTCCTATTGGCTGCCTCGTGTAGCTCGCTTTGGCCCTTCAACTCGACGGTAATTGGTAGCCTCGTACTCCTGGCCAACATGGCGGCTTGGCGGTAGTATTCAAACGCTCGGAATATTCAAAAGATGATTCTTGTTTCCTTGGCGCGCTCCTCCTGCTGTCTCGATCCTCGTCTTTGGACTCCTTGTCTTCATCGGTTGGCGAAGTACCTACCCCCCCCCCCCCCCCCCCCTACCCCGGCTGCGTTTTAAATGAAAAACAGACCAGCCGGAGGATCTGACGAAAGTGCGAATACTCCTCTACTCGGATCTGTATCCCATCTTCCTCATGGACGATATGGCTAGTTCACTAAGAAACCAGCATCATATGAGTGCAGTTCTTCCGCCGAGATCTTTCGGGGATAACCCGACGGTATGACGATAGCAAGAAAGTCGATGTTGTGGTCCAGCTCGACTCCTTGGTCGATTAGTTCACGACGACGGGAGGTGCGTTGGGCTACTCAATTCACCCGACCTTGTTCAACCGTCGTCGCGAGCGTCCGGAATTGGTTGACGGTAGATGGTTCGGCTCCTGGCCGATGAGTCCCCAAGACGGGAGGAGTGAACTTAGGAAGTCATCCCTATTCGACCATTCTGGTGGCATCCACGATCGAGTATCAGCAGGAGTTGTAGCCTGACGGTAGAAGATCATCATCTCAATCCAGATCCCACGACGTCCGGGTGTCAAGCTCCGAGACTCCGAGTTTACAAAAAGTTACATAAAGAAAAAGGAAAGAAGCAAAGAAAAATGTTAATTAGCCTGACAAATAAAACCTAGTCTGACCTGCGATCTGCCGCTACCTCCGAGAGCTCCTCTGCTTTCGTCGATTTACCATTCAATTATCGCTCAGATGGCGTTTTGCAAAGTGCAACGTCACAATATATATATATAAATATAGATTTAAATTTAAGTATAATTTATCACGTGTCATGAGTGCGAGATATCCTACCCCGCGCTACAGCTGTATTGTACGGCAGCGTCGTGGGCTTCAGCACGCTCCGAACTCTTTCAGTGTTGGACATCGTACGTTAGTGGTGCGTAGTGTGAAATAGTGGTAAGTAGCAGATTTATTCACAGATTGCAAATATACTGTACAATAAAACGTTCTACGGTCTTGGCCAATAGTTAGGCATTATGTATATAAGTTTGGTTGTACGAAGGTTGTGTATGCAGAATCTCATCTCCTATATCTCTTTTATTACGCTACAGGTGTAGTGAATGAACTTATTGTACGCCTTTGTGTCTTTCTTCTACATCATTTCGTTATTTAGAAATTTGTCAAAACTTATAGTATTATATTCTCCTCAGAATACCGTAAAGAAATGTGATAAATGAGATGTCACTGAAAATAATAGTAATAATAATAATCCCCCCCAAAAGCACCTCACGTGCAGAAACCTTGCGCCAAGTACATTGAAACGTAGTAACTGTCAACAAAAATTTGTTAACAAAATATTCGAACAAGTAGCACTCGATCTACTTTGCCAAGTACAATAAAACTTTTTAACAATTTCTGAATATGAACTAGTAGGTTTTGGTTGGTATTCACATCTGAATATTCATAACATGCATAACAAGTCATGTCATGCAACATATGTACTCGTGAGAAAAGATTAATCAAAATTAAAATTGAGAACAGAAAAAAAAACAAAGAAAAAAAAAAATTTGCAGTACGTGGTACTTGGCGGGCTAATGTTTGAATTATTTTAAGAATTTTAAAATAGTTTGATTTATATTTTCTTGTGATTTTCACAGAAATGCCCGCCAAGTACCACTACCTCCAAATTTGTTTTAAAAATATTGATCGTACGGAAAAAAGTCAAAGATCTGAAAATGTTTGTTTAATTACTTAGTTCCGGAAAAAATATTTAAAAAAATTATTTTTGTTCGAATACATAAGTTAATAATACAAAAAATGTATAAATGATTGAACAACCGACTCGTTGACTCAATTATACATATTCAGTCCACGACCGACGTTTCTAAATAGCTGTGCTCGAAATATTCACAGTAAAGGGATATTTCCCAATAAGTTTCATAAAAGTTACCCCGGGGATATCGCAGTGCATACATAAGCGCAGCATGTGCACCGATTCTTCGTAACGCTTATTTTTCGCAAAATTATGAGACTTTGTATTATTGACCACTTTTCACGACGAAGGCTGACAGATTTCGAGTTATTTTTACTAATTTCAAACAATGTCATTGATTTCGCAGAATATCAATAAATAATTAGTTTCTTCTTGATATTGATGTAATAACCATGTATATCATTAATTTCTGCACTTGCTTTGTATCTTTCTGTGTTATTTTTACTCTTTTTCTTTGTATCTTGCTACCTTATTTGTTTACTTATATGCACTATTTAGCTTCACGTATACACTTTCTTAATCTTTTTCTTAAACACTGTATTTATTACTGTGTAACTTAATTTTTCTGCACTGACTGCTCTTCTATATCTTTTTCTAATGTTTGTCAATAATTTGTATAGTACTGGACCAGCGCCTGAGGGGCTTTTACCCCAGGGCGCTTAATAAACCTCCCCCTCTCCCCCCTCCCTCTCCCTCTCCTTCTCTCTCTCTCTCTCTCTCTCTCTCTCTCTCTCTCTCTCTCTCTCTCTCTCTCTCTCTCTCTCTCTCTCTCTCTCTCTCTCTCTCCTCTCTCTCTCTCTCTCTCTCTCCTCTCTCTCTCTCTCTCTCTCTCTCTCTCTCTCTCTCTCTCTCTCTCTCTCTCTCTCTCCTCTCTCTCTCTCTCTCTCTCTCTCTCTCTCTCTCTCTCTCTCTTTCGGTGTGAGGACGTGTTCTTCATCGGCTCCTCACATTTCACCGGTTTTCGTACATACCCAGGGAGACTAAGGACCTTCTAACGAGAGCTACTGAAATCCCAAGAGTGCAGCTGCACGTGGGAGTGCATACTTGGCGTAGAGGGTTTATCTTTGTGCAAAAATCAAGGTATTTCGATCCACTCTTTCACTCTAACCTCATCACAATTGACTACATTCTAACTGTCAACACGCTTCAAAACAGTGTCTGGCCCGCCCGAGTGTCACCTGGCGTTAACGCCAGTCATTATCCCTAATTAGCGGTCGTCATTACCGACAAGCAGGTAGACATGAACTCAAGAGTTCGCGCGGGTAGCCTAGGATCAGGCGTCAGTGCAAATGACAGCCTCGCGTCGGTGCTTGACACGTCGGTCACTTTAAAAGCCACTACCACGGCATCGGATTCGGAAATGTTCATTCCTATTGCCTACCAAGAAATGAACGAGATACGGGAAAAACTAATTATGCATGACGGGGTATTTGTTAGGCATCTCCGGACGTGTAAAGAGACGGTTGAAAAAAAGACCGCGCTGCAGGATGCCTTTCAGGCATATCAATCGGCAACTAATAAAATCATCGCGGCTTATCTCACCTTGGCGGCTCAAGTCTCTACTGCAACGGAGTGCAAGAAAGCAGTAATACAAGCGTGTAACGGTATAACGCGAAATTGTGTAATAAGTGTCCGGGAGGTCCTTGAAAAACGTGCTGCAACTCAAGCCCCGCCGCAACAACAACAACAAAAAAGCTTTGCTGCCGCGGTAAAGCAAAACAAAGTTCATGTGCCTAAAGGACCGACGGTTGATGTAGAGAAGACGGTAAACTTCATAATTGCACCTAGCGCGAATTCGGCAAGTAAATACGAATCATCGGGGGCGACCAAAAAGGCCGTGATCGACCTCGTTAAACCCGCGGACGTCGGATTACAAGTCCAACGCATCAGTGGATCGCGAAATAACGGCATAAGAATACAGGCTAATAAAGTTGACCTCGATAAGATCCGGGCTCACCCAGCACTAGCTAAGGCTGGACTTGAGGTAACCGAAGACCTCAAATACAATCCGCGTATGATAGTTTACGGCGTACCTGTCAATCTGTCGAAAGACGAAATTCGGTCGGATTTTATTAATCTTAACCTCGATGGCACTGACGATAAAGACGCAAAGGTTGTTTACGTATACCCCCCGCGAAACGGCAAGAGCTATACAAATTGCGTTATTGAAGTTTCTCCTAACACTCGGGCCGCGATAAGAAACGTCCAAAAAATCTATATTGGCCTCTCTGCCTGTAGGTTTGACGACCACGTGAAGGTTGCTCAGTGCTATAAATGCCTTGGATACGGTCACCTTTCACGCGACTGCCGATCCGCGGCCTGCTGCGGACATTGCGCGGGCGAACACGAGATGCGTGATTGCACAAATAGAGCCAAACCCCCTTGCTGCCGAAATTGCAAAACTGCGGGAACGGACACCGCACATGCCGCGTTAGATGGTACAAAGTGCCCCATTTTAAAGAGGCGCATACTTGACAAGGTCAGAATGACCAATTATGGATAATTCAAATCGCGACCCGCGTGGCTCTCTGAGGTTATGTCATGTAAACTGCCAGTCACTCGTAGCCCACTTCGATGAATTCAAAATGTTCTTCGCAGCTCAGGATTACGACGTCATTTGTATGTCCGAAACCTGGCTAAAACCGCCTACTCCCGACGTCTCTATAACACTACCAGGGTACCACGTGCTTCGCTGTGACAGATTAGGAAAGAACGGTGGTGGGGTAGGCTTCTACATACGGGAAAACTTCCAAGTCCGCATTCTTAGCGATTCGGGAGGTACGTATCAAGGGAAACCCGAGTATATAATCGCTGAATTTTCGCCTGGCTTTGGATCTAAGATCCTTCTGGCGGTGATCTATCGACCTCCACACACAGGGTTCTTTGACACCTTTGAAAATGCGCTTCTCCAACTCTATCCGCTGTACAGACACCAGATCATCTGTGGAGATTTCAATACTGACCTACTGGTCACTAACCATGACAGCAATCACCTCAGAAAATTCATACATAGCTCCAAACTACACCTGGTCCCCTACGAACCCACTCACCATCTCCTGAACTCCTCTACACAAATAGATCACTGCATAATAGACGATCCTGACAAATTATTGGACCATGGACAACACGAAGTCCCATTCCTCTCGGCTCACGACCTTATACATATCACCTATGATCTGAAGGTAGTAAGGCAAGCCGCACGTACTTTCTTCTGCCGCCCTCTTAAAAAAATTAATCCCGAACTTTTTCGTAGAGACCTCGACGGGGCAGACTGGAGTGAATTCTTTGAGACTTGCTCACTCGAATCCAAGGTTGACATCTTCAATAAACTGGTGACAGACTGTCTTGACCGTCACGCTCCAGTACAACGGGTCAGCGTCAAAAATGCCCCTGCGCCTTGGCTTACATCTGACATCAGAGGTGTAATGACGGAGCGAGATAAGGCCCGTAGGGCCTGGAAGAAAAACCGTGGTAACCCAGCTCTTCACTTAAAATTCAGAATTCTGCGCAATAAGGCACAAAAAATGATCAGGGAGGCAAAATCTTCTCATTACTGTAAAACCTTTCGTTCGGCTAACCACGCCAGCACTGTTTGGTCGCAACTACGTAAACTGGGCCTCATACCCACAAAGAGGGCGAATACCTTGATGCACCTTTCTCTATCAGAGCTTAACGCACACTTCGCTAGTATAGGTGGTGGAAGCGAGGGGGCATCAGCAGCTCCCTACTTCATAGGCCCAATAGAATATGACGACAGCAAATTCTATTTCAAGGACATCTCACATAGAGTGTTAGAAGTTGCCCTAAATCATTCGAAATCAAACGCCACTGGTATTGACGGTCTAGCCATCAATGTCATCAAAATGGCCCTTCCGAGTCTCTGCCTTCAAATTCATCATCTATTCGCCTTCTCCTTGACACAGAGCACCTTCCCTGAAAATTGGAAGTACTCACTCGTGATACCCATTCCCAAGGTTAAAACACCTACAGCATGCGGAGAATATCGACCAATATCGATACTCCCATCGCTTTCGAAAGCCCTTGAGAGAATCGTAACAGAGCAAATTACCCAATACCTCGACGAAAAAGATCTTCATGACCCCTTTCAATCTGCGTATCGAAAAGGCTTCAGTTCACATACTGCCCTACTCCGGCTTATAGATGGCATCCGCTGGGCGTCAGATCGGCGAATGGTAACGATAGCAGTCTTCTTCGATTTCTCTAAAGCGTTCGACAGGGTTCGACATGACGTACTTCTCGCAATGCTCAGGAAACTTAACTTCTCTAACTCAGTTCTTAGGTGGCTTTGCTCATACCTTGTTGGTAGACAACAGGCTGTTCGTGACCAGGAAGGAAATATCTCTCAATGGCTACAGGTCGAGAACGGAGTTCCTCAGGGCTCCGTACTGGGGCCCCTCCTGTTCTCCATTTATGTTTCAGATCTTGGACAGAGGCTACGGCACTGCAGCCACAACATCTTTGCGGACGACACGGCTTTCTATCTACACTGCACACCTTCTGAACTCGAGACGGGCATCCAGCGAGTCAACGAGGACGTGGCGTCTTTCCATTCATGGGCGCTTGAAAAGGGACTAATACTTAACACTGACAAAACGAAGACCATGATCATTGGAACAGCCAGACACATAAACATGATCAGCCTCGAGAATGTGACTCAAATAACAGTCGATGGACAGTCGCTCCAGTACTCAGCTAGTACGAAGTGTCTGGGAATTACCATAAACAATAAGCTACAGTGGCATGAGCACATCGAATCTATAGTTCGAAAGATCTTCGGGACGCTACATCAACTACGCATAAACAGGAAGAACATCCCGACAGAACTAAGAATTCTCCTCATCACGACGCTGGTTTTTCCACACATTGACTACTGCTGCCTAATCTACTTGGATCTGACAGGCGAACTAAACCTCTTACTCGAAAGAGCCCTAAATGCCTGCGTACGGTTCATCTTCGACCTCAGACGTGACGAACACATCTCACCCTACTATAGAAAGCTTGGATGGTTTAAAATCAGCGACAGACGAAAATACTACCTTGGCTGCATGACTTTCAATGTACTAAAGACAAAGACTCCTCTCTACCTGTCGCAGCATCTAGTAACAAGGGATGTCACAGGGAGCCGAAACACCAGAACGCCAACAGACAATCTAACCGAACCTAGTTGTAGAACAGAACTGTTCAAAAAATCCTTTCGATCCATGGCACCTCAACTGTGGAACACACTACCGACAGAAATACGAAACACCACGAGACTGGAGACTTTTAAAACCAAGCTTTTTGCTGATCTTCTTACAAAAGCAAAGTAACCAAAGAATGAGTCCACGCATCTCACTCAGTACCTGGCATGGGTTTTTCTGCAGTTTCCCTATCGCCCTACTACCAAATGGGGGTACTTTCCCTTAGACGGCTGCAGACGCATCATCTCACAACCTCAGGCTCACGGGACACCGACCATCCACCATTTCTTTCTTCATGCTGTATCATTATACTTTTTTGTTTTTTCTGTACTCTTATAATTCCTTGTACACTTTTGCTTCAACCAAACCTATGTACACTCTCACTTTAATCTAATCTAATCTAAGTTATATTCTTCTTACACATCTCACACTTAAAGAGCTATCTATACTGTCTTATTTCACTGTGTAATGCTTCTTACTGTACAGTCAATGCGCCCAATAAACTCATTCTCTCTCTCTCTCTCTCTCTCTCTCTCTCTCTCTCTCTCTCTCTCTCTCTCTCTCTCTCTCTCTCTCCCCCTCCCCCTCCCCCTCCCCCTCCCCCTCCCCCTCCCCCTCCCCCTCCCCCTCTCCCTCTCCCTCTCCCTCTCCCTCTCCCTCTCCCTCTCCCTCTCCTCTCCCTCTCCCTCTCCCTCTCCCTCTCCCTCTCCCTCTCCCTCTCCCTCTCCCTCTCCCTCTCCCTCTCCCTCTCCCTCTCCCTCTCCCTCTCCCTCTCCCTCTCCCTCTCCCTCTCCCTCTCCCTCTCCCTCTCCCTCTCCCTCTCCCTCTCCCTCTCCCTCTCCCTCTCCCTCTCCCTCTCCCTCTCCCTCTCCCTCTCCCTCTCCCTCTCCCTCTCCCTCTCCCTCTCCCTCTCCCTCTCCCTCTCCCTCTCCCTCTCCCTCTCCCTCTCCCTCTCCCTCTCCCTCTCCCTCTCCCTCTCCCTCTCCCTCTCCCTCTCCCTCTCCCTCTCCCTCTCCCTCTCCCTCTCCCTCTCCCTCTCCTCTCCCTCTCCCTCTCCCTCTCCTCTCTCTCTCTCTCTCTCTCTCTCTCTCTCTCTCTCTCTCTCTCTCTCTCTCTCTCTCTCTCTCTGTGAGTATCACCTGTCACGATTCTAACGGCTCTACCTATTTTTGCGACTTTCTCTGCCTTAAGGGGGGGCAGGACGCGATTTTTATCGACATCAACTATTCTTTCGAATATCTCCGAAACGGTGAGTCTAATCGGATTGTCCTTCCGGCAGTCGATGTTTGACAAGAAATGAATTCGATCTATCAGGTGAAATTCAACGAAATAATTGATTTTTTTTTTTTCTTCGTCGCAAAGTGTGGGAGCGTCACATATGTCGACATATATCAAAGCCTATGCATCGAAAATGCAAAATTGGCTTCCTGAGCCCGATTCTATAGGGAATTCCGAACACAACCATCCGAAAACATCTTCGTTTTCGACAACGATGAGGACAACATACGTATTCTACGAATTTGTTGTAATTAGCGATTGTCAACGGCTGAGAGCGGCCATTATATTAGTTTCCAGAACATCCGTAAGATGTCGCCGCGCGCAGATGTTCTGCTTCTCCTTTTACCACCGCTGTTACGTTGGTACACCTGGTACCACGTGACTCGACCTGCAGTCTGAGATGATTTGAAGACTAACAAAACGTATATTCACAATATAATACTTTTCAATGATTTCTGCAATGTCTTGGTAAGTAAAAATATTTATGCGATTCATAATTGAGTATTTCGTTTATTTATTCCCATTATTCTACAATTTTTTCGATACAATTATATGGAATGATATGTGAACAGTTGTACTACATATAATATAATTTCATGCTATTATATTATATTATTATAATTAATTTTATTATATAAAAATACATCAAATATATGGTCTATACATATAATATGATAATGGTTAGTAGAATATTCGTATCTATAGATTCGCTCCAAATAATTGAGGAAAAAAATATTTTACGGATCTCAGCTCTCCTTTTCAACCAGTGTTCCGAGTCACAATAATTACATTTAAATTACCCATCTACTTACACATTACCAAAGTAATTAGTAATTAAATCAAGTTGAATCACACATGACCGAAGTAATGGGTAATCAAATAAAAATTTAATTATGAGTTACCAAAATAATTAGGTATATAGAACTAATGATATTTAGGCAATAATACTTCTATATACACGATTATTTTGGTGAAGCGTAATTAAATATTTATTGAATCACCCATTACTTTGGTAATGTGTAATACCCAATCTAATTACGCATTACAAATGTTATTGGCAATTGAATGAAAATTTAATTACACACTACGACAATAATGGAAAATTACAATTTTCACAACATGTTCTCAAATATGAATTACCCATGCCCGATTCGCTAATAAGATTTTTTTTTTTTTAATAAATACTCGTTATTTGTTTGCAAGTTTGCTCAACACTTAAAAAATCGCAAATACGGCATAATCATTCAGGGCTTACATGAAATTTCCATTTCCAGATACCAGGTATTTGTCATGAGTTCCAGACCAACATTCTCTAATATTATCAACCCTATCTAAAATCCTTTGAATAAACTAATCAAACTGAAGCACATATGTCTTTTGATAGAATATCGTAAGACCAACAAGTTGTCTTTTTTCTGAATTCGATGCATAAGCGAAACCGAAAAACATTTTACCTAGGCTCGTTGAAAGAAAAATCTTTGAATTTCGCAGAATTAGAGATTTTATGAATACTTTGAAAAAACTTGGAGGCTTTGAATAAAATTTCAGGATATTTCTGGGATTTCGAGGCTGTAAAAGAATTCAAGGTCAAATCGATCTTTGCCAGGATTTCCAGACCCTGTCGACGTTTCTCAGAGATTGGTTACAGCAGATGCTTTACAGAAGATGCTGTCTCTCTATCCAGTGGAGATGATGTACAATTGAGGACCATCGTCGGTCTCTTCATCATCGCTCTCACTTTTGCATTCTTCTTTGTTAAATTCATTGTCGCTGCCTTGAGAAAGGATTTTAATAAATCTCTTGGGATCTCCGAAGGTCCACTGTCGAGGCTCAGAATCAGCATCTGTGCAGGATAAAGATAAGATTCATTTCAATTCCTTTATAATTTATACACTGCAGGTACAGTACATACTGAAATATACTCATCTGCGTTCTGCAAGCAGCATCACTTGCGATCGTCCTCCAAAAATTTGTTAGTCCCTCTCTTGCCTCTACTGTGATTATTCGGCGAAACTTTTTCGGCGTTACAACTGTTACTTGACGTCTGATCTTTCTCCGTCGTTGCGACTGCCTTCCCCGACACCTTCTGTGTTATTCGTCAAATAAGCAGATTTACAGTTTTAGAATAAATAGATGAAGTTGAATCGAACTCAACACACGGAATTATCGAGGAGGTTGATTCGGCTCATTGAATAAATGGGCTACACGTTCATTTTCAATTCCAAAAAATTGAATCAAAGACATGAATGAATCCTCAATGAATAATCAGCGACAAAGTCCAATAAAAGGCCTCTCTATCCTCTTCTGACCCAACCCAACCTCGTGATTCAATACATGAGATACGTTTTCAAAAATAAAAAAATTGTATGAATAAGAGAAAAAATAAACTTTGTTATTATTATTATTATTACATGAGACGTGTACGGAAAGTAACGCCTCTGGATAAAGATTTTGCATCCCGAGATTTCTCTCACAGCTTCGTTGGAAAACATAACAACAAAATATTACCTCATCCGAATGCTTATGAACTTTTCCCTTTCAATCCTTGCGTGAATGCACAACAGTACGACCTCGACTCCTGCAGCCGTATGTTGTACTAAGCAATAGGATTTGCCGCCTTCACAGTACATGTAATCGAAAACATCTTATTACAAATTGAATACGTCCACGAGACGTCTTCGCGAAATCCTGTAAAAGCCGGCAGGACGACAGGCAAAGGCGTCTGCTGGCGGAGCACGTGACTGAACAGATATAACCTTACCCGATGATCACCGAAAGCTCGGCTCTCTCCGAGCACTACCACGTGACACCACGAATCACGACGAAGAGGGCTGCATGGTCGTTCTCTCAGTGTGCTGATGGGGTGACGTCACAGCGTCGCGTCGACCGTCGACGTTCCGAGTCCCATTGTAGACTCACCATGAAGGCACCAACCCGCCACCGATCGCGCCGCAACGAGTTGCTTGAGTTCGATTATCACACGAAGTATATACATATATATATATATATATATATATATATATATATATATATATATATATATATATATATATATATATATATATATATATATATATATACATATATATATATATATATATATATATATATATATATATATATATATATATATATATATATATATATATATATATATATATATATATATATATATATATATATATATATATATATATATATATATATATATATATATATATATGTATGTATGTATATATAAGCGAATACAAGTTTATAATAACCGAAATGCCCGATTCACGGTTACAATTATGACATGACATATCATAGTTGAAAAAAAAAAAATAATAAAAATAATTTAAAAAAAATCATCTTCAATATACTAATATAACGTTGGCATTTCTATATAAAGCTTCACAAAATTTTCTGATTTTGAGTAAGAAATAGAATAATAAGATGCTTGTTTTGTAAAGTTTTCTGATTGTATTTATTTCCATAGGCTGTCTACAAATTTGACAAAAGTGTTCGGGTTATTTTTGTCGAATATATAAATTGGAATCTCTGCTTTATATTAGAAAAAATGAGGAATAAACTATGATATTCAATACTTACAGAATTTTGATGTACGCGCGCGTGATAGCCAGGCGGATGGTGAATTAAAACAATCACAATTTTCAAACAATTCATTCGATTGAAGTAAAATTTTCCAGAAAACTTATTTGTACTTTCATAAACAACATTCTCTCTGGAAGTTTTCAGTCGCTCGAAATTCATTCGACTTCCGAAGCGTTTCAAGATATCGATAAATGATTTTTGCAATGTCTCGGAAACAAATTTATGATTCTCTTGGTAAAACCAATATTAACCTTTTTCATTATTATTCAATCATGAAACACTATGATGTATGATTTCTGCAAATTTCGTTCAAAAATTCCAAAAATTCGGTAATCCAGAGCGAGTTGAAGTGAAAGAAGGCGGAAATTTCTTAACTCACAAGAAACGTGGTTTACTCTAAATATTTCGAAAACGACGAAGGCTACAACTTTTTTGATGCGAAATAATTTTAGACGAGCTGACAATCTTCTTTCTCCAACATGCATTTGTGTGTACACGCATTTTGCTTGGATGAAAATTTCCATACAATTCCGAAATGACCTAAATAACGGTCACTGTGCGCCACCTAAGCTGTTCATAAATTAAATATTATCATTCATAAACCTTGTTTCCCGGGCAAGCTAGAGCTTCTCGCCCCGATGCGCTATACGTCTCTGCACACAAATTGCTCAGCCGCGTAGTTTTCGCCGCGCAAATATCGTAGGTGGCGCCCGTTACTTCAGTGTTTGTTTTTGGCGTAACTGATATTAGTGTGGAACTAAGCAACACTGTGCCGCGAAAACAAAGTTTTGGTAGCACTCAACAAGTATCCATGAAAAATATATCAAATCATTCTCGCTTTCATTGCAACGAACTTCGTGGATCGCTCGTTGTTTTGTTTATATATATATAATCGAGTGCTATTCTAATTGTGTCTTTCTGGTATAAAAATGGGACGAAAGTTGTTGCGAGTCAAACAACCTCGTCTGTTCATAAAACGGAAGTCATCTAATAAATTGACACAGCGATTGTAAGTACATATTTGGAATTATCGCGTTAATTTTCTACGATGCATGATATTTCTCTAGCTAGCTTTCTCACGGCGTCGAACGCTTTAAATTTTTTTGTCCAATATTATTTTTGCGATACAAGTGCAGTTCGATAAATAGTTCTTTTGAGCAATATTTTTCTCTACATAGGGATTCTGGGCCAATTTATTTTCCTTATACGTGAGCCCGTTTTTTTCTGAATTTAGCAATTACAGACTATCGCACATCTATCTACGATGTGGTGGTAGCTGTTGTCATTAGGTTATGAATAAGCGAGACGGAAAAGACAGTGTTTTTCGCAGTACTTTTGATCACCTTAGATACAAACCAATGTAATTACTCGAAATACTATGAAGTAAATACGAACAACAGCTTGTTATTAGCATTTCTTCATAAAACGGTTTTTTTCCGTGAAACTTTGTTTTTCATAACAAGAAACGTGCGAGTCAAACGAAGTGTCAATTATGTATGCCCATTGTCTTTGAAAATCCTGTAAATTGCAGATTTTTCGAGCTAGCCATTTTCTAGATCATACGGCGAATTCAGATTTACAGAGTCTGAACGTCGATAAAAAATATTCTTTTTACACAGAATACAGATTGTATTTATTACAAAAACATGATCTTTGAATTTGAAGTATCAAAAGTCAGAAATTTATATATGGAAAATTGAAAGTCAATTTATTTCCTATAGAAGAGATCGTTCAAATTCAATGGAATATGGCGATTTTCCATTCCGATCATTCGAATGTAAGGTTCTTTAAATTGCAAATTTTTCCATCGAGCCGTTTCCGATACCATCGCGCGAGTTTGACGGACAGATCGAAAGACAGACCGACATGTTTTTACAAAAAACCTGTATTTTGGATTATAAGGGGTCGAAAACATTGAGATTCGTTGAAATTAGCAAAAGTCACTCTTCGACCGAAACCAATACTTTTCTTATACCACCATAGGTGATGAATAAGGTCGAAAATAAAAATAATAAAAAAATCCGGAACCTGGTTGACCTGTGGGCTAACCCTAAAACTTCCCGCTGTGTTAAATACGTTACAATTAATTGATACTACTGTGTTTATAATACATTAAAGAAAGTTATAAGTATAATTAGTTTTCCGTATACAAAATTTTTTTCTCTTCAATTTCTATACTTCGAATAACTTTGAAACTACTCGACCGATCGATTCCAAAATCTAATCAGATCTAAGTCTTGATGAAGCCTTTCGATCACCATAAGAACCATTCCAATCGGTCGATTCGTTCTAAAGATATCGTACGACAAAGATTTGTTCACACACACACACACACACACACACACACACACACACACACACACACACACACACACACACACACACACACACACACACACACACACACACACACACACACATACAAACACACACACACACACACAACACGGACGTCCATCCAAAAATAGTCAGAATAGCTTTCTAGGACCCCAAAACGTCTAGATCTGATGGAAACTCGATTTTCGAAAATTGGACTGAAGAAAATAACTTCCCTTTTTATGAAAATTTTCAATTTTCATTACGGAAGTTAGAAAAACATTGCTAGTTTCGGAAAAACACCGAATCGCCTGCATTGCCTGCCTCGTAGGAAAGCGACTTTGCCCAGAATTGCTCTGTATGTGCAGAAATTTGCCGAAAAATTCACTTTGTTCTACCTTTTTTCTTCAGGTTTACATTTAAGTTTTTCCGAGGGGAAAATAACTGAAACGTAGATCGACCAATCGATGTTTTAGTTTGAATCAATTCGCATCAATATTTTTAATCTAACCTAATCCTTATAATTTGGATAATTCATTATAATTCAAACCAATTCACTACAATTCGAATTAATATCTTATATTCGAAATAATTTTGTTCAATTCGAATTCATTCATCTAAATAAATTTCCAACAATTTGCATAGTTAAACTTAATTCGCGATAATTCTGACTATACCGACTCGTGGTAAATCTAACTAATTCGCCACTTCCTCTGAAAATTAGAGTGAATTGGTCCCGAACCCAGGTTAATTCCAGTGAATTCCGATTAATTCGAAATAATTAAAATTAGTTTCGCATAATATAAATCAATTCGATCCAATTTTGTAAATTCGATTCGATTTAATTTAATTCTTTTCAATTCGAATTAATTCATGTAAATTCAAAATAATTCATTCCATTCGCATTAATTTCGATTGATTTGTATTGATTTACGAACCATTGACACGTCAATTTAACGAGTTATTTCCCATTCGAGCTTCTCATATCCTCATGTTGTCATTCGTCTAGAAACTTAGTACTAGTGTAATGATATTTGTAAGCAAAATCCTGCTGATGTACATACATAATTGTGGACAAAAAGGTTTCATTGCCTAACTATACTTACTTCGTTAGACTGATAAAGATATATATGTTATCGATGAAACCAGTGCTCAGAAAAAACAAGTGGCATTTGCCGCGCAGCAAGAGCAAACGGCGGAGGATACATTACAGGTCGAATCCAACCCTCCGTTTGTCGAAGGGCTTCAAGATGAGTTAAATTCAAATCAATCTGAAAACAGATCTACTGATTGCATGCGCGGACAAGAGAGTACAATCGAAGGTCGCTATATTGTTGACGTAGCTTACATGCTAGAGCAGATCCATGAAAAGTTCGATAATCATGATCCGCTGTCAATTTGCACGTTTCGAGAGCTAAAAGAAACTAAGTCGTGTCGCCATGGTTTGCAAACGCAAATCTTCTTCCAGTGCCAGGTGTGCAATTTCGAGGACAGTATTTGGACCGATCGCAAGGACGGAGAAACAATGGATATTAATCGGAGTGCTGTAGCGGGGACTATCGCCACTGGAATAGGATTCGCACAGATGGAACAACTCTTCACCTCCATGAGTATTCCCTGCATGTCTGACAAGACATATAGGAAATACAACATGGAGATGACTGCGTCATTTGAAAAGGCGGCTATGACTGAAATGCTGCAAGCCGGTGAGATCTCTAAGAAACTGGCACTCGCAAGAGGGGATTTCATCATACACAACGGCATGAAAATTCCGTTTATCACCGTTGTAGCCGATTGTGGTTGGATGAAACGGTCATACAAAACAGGGAAGTACGACTCCCTGTCTGGTGTTGGTGCGATCGTCGACCATCATACCCATAAAGTAATCTTTATTGGCGTCCGCAATAAATTTTGCTGCATTTGTGAACGGGCTACACGGCAAGACGTCACACCCAAAGATCACGTCTGTTTCAAAAATTGGGGCCGTGATCAAGCATCTACAGGGATGGAAAGCGACGCGCTGCTGGAAGGTTTCAAAACGAGCATTGAAACCCACGGACTAATTTACAAAACTTTGATAGCAGATGGTGATAGCAATGTTTACAAATCAATTGTAGACAACGATCCGTATTCAAAGTACGGCATACGCGTTGAAAAAAAAGAATGCGTCAACCACTTGCTGCGCAACTTGGCACGAAAAATCAGAGACGTAGCCAAGACAAAAGGGCGCAACATTTCCAGGCAGAAAAAATTAGTAAACGGCAGCGTACTGAAATTCAGAAATGCAATTGAAGCGGCAATATTGCATCGCCAGACGCACATTGAAGATAATCCCGCAGGTATTACCAAGGTTGAGCTCCTGAAAAACGACGTCCTAAACTCACCGTACCACGTTTTCGGTGACCATAGAAAATGTCACGAGCTGAACAGTTTCTGTCATGAAAAGACTACTGAAGAAGGAATAAACGTCGTCAGGGATATAAAACACGCAGGACTTCTTCAGCAGCTGGACGAGGCAGTGATATATTTGAGCTTACACGCTGATAGCTTATTGTATCACGCGACTAATAATGTTGCAGAATCGTTCAATGCCTTAGTGTGCAAATCGATCGGTGGCAAAAGGATCAACTTCGGCCAGAGGGGATCTTTTCAAGCAAGATGTGCGGGTGCTGTTCTGCAGCACAATACCCAGAATATCCTCACGAAGCTACATGCAAGCGAGGGAAAACAGCCACCCAGCAATACAACTGTTTTAGAGGACCGGCGCCAGCGTAAGGTACGCTACAATGCGCGAGTAAAGAAATCGCAAAACGAATCAAGAGACCGATTTTGTGATAAAAACAGCGTTCACTGCAGAGGACAGGATAAAAACTATGGTCCAAATGCAGCGAAGCCTGATTTGCCCGATTACGTATTCAACGATCTCGCGGAACTACATCAGAGCCGCTTGCTAGACTATCAAACGGATCGTGCCGAAATTGAAATCAAAACGAGAGGGCAGGCCGACAATGCACTGTGGAAAACCGTGCGAAGCAAGCTGTTGACTGCTTCGAACTTTGGTAGAGTCTGTCGAATGAAGGACACTACATCGTGTTCAGCTACAGTGCAGTCCATACTGTACCCATCTGTCAAGAGTACACCAGCCATGGTATGGGGTCGGTCGAACGAAGCTAAAGCCATCGAAGCACTGCAGAATAAATTAGCAGAAGAAGGAAATCCTGTGACTGTCAAGTCATGTGGATTGTTCATTGATCCAAATCATGAATTTTTGGGAGCAAGTCCGGATGGTATAATCGACGGTACCACCATCGTAGAAGTAAAATGTCCTAGATCTTCACAAGACTACCACCCAGAAGATGCGATTCAACAACGCGTCACAGAAATACACAAGTACTTCGACAAGAGTGATCCATCGAAGATGAATACAGCTCATCATTATTATTACCAAGTACAGGGACAGTTGCATGTAACGCGCGCCGATACATGCTACTTCACAGTATGGTCACCATCGGGCTTGAAGTACGTCAAAGTATCACGAGATGATAAATTCTGGAGTACTCGAATGGAACCCTATCTAACTAGATTTTACAAAGAGTGCTTGCTGCCTGAATTAATAGACAGCCGTTACGTTCGTAAAATGCCTATTCGGGAGCCAGAATATGTTCTCGAGGCAAGACAATCGAAGAGCCAGACTGTCGAATCATCCAGAACTGGAAGAAGAGCGATGGCGATACCTGGCTCCGATCTAACACCAGTAGAAGGGGACGACGATAGTTTACTTTTTGAAGCGCAAATTACTAACAGCGTAAGCGGATTAAAAAGCATTGAAACTCGTCAGCTAAAAAAAATCGTACCCTTGAAGCTGACTAGAAGAAATCCGAACGATCCAGATACTTGGACTCTGACATCGGAGGAGGAACAGGCAAGTGTTTCAGACAAGGAACCGAGAGTACTTCCTCTGAAACTAGTGAAACGTACTTCCGAAGATGGAGTATCTTGGGTTGTATCATCCTCAGATGAACAAGACGATACATGCCAAAATAAGGCACGAATTCCACCGCTTAAGTTACTGAAACGCAGTTCTGCGCATGGAAGTTATTGGATCACATCGTCTTCAGACGAGCAAGAGTCTGCACATCGGAACCAACAAGAGTGTAGCACCGTATCCGTCGCGCTAACACCGCGACCCTTAATCCCAACTAAAGCGGTAAAGGAACGCGACATTGAAATTCCATGGGTTACTGTATCGGACGATCGTGTAACAAGCCCGACTCAAACAGAAATTGATATTCTTGAATCGATAAATAAGAATGTGAACATCGACGATGTTAAAAAAGACGTATCAACACAGAATTCTTTGCTAAATGATACGTCTATCGATCAATTTCTATCAGTTGTCAAGAAGACATCCCAGATTGACACAGCAACTGCGCTTTGGCTAGCATATCCACGGTTCATCAAGCCTGCGCGGACGTCGCAAGATATTAACATTATCGGTGGCAATGCATTCAGGCATTGGCGATGTTTGTATTTTGATGGAACCCAGCTATTTGTATACGACAGCCTAGGTTGTAAAGGCTATCAATCATTGGAAGCAGAAGTGAAGCGGTTTATTTCTTTACGTTACCCAAATTTGAAACTTGAAGATGTCATTTTTCCAGCAGTCCAGAGACAACCCGACAATTTCAGCTGTGGAGTATTCGCAGCAGCTTTTGCTACAACGGTAGCTTTGGGAGGAAACCCATCACATGCTATATACTCCACGGACGTGATGAAATTGCGAAATCATCTGATGAAAATAATACAGAGCAAAAAATTATCAGCCTTTCCGAACGCGTAATTCACAGGGCATCGATGTAGTTTACGAACTAGAAAGAATTCCAATAATTGTGTGAATAATTTTTCCGTATAAAATATTTGTTTTATTACTCGGATCAAAGAGTAAAACAGTTCGCAGCTCTTCGGAGCGGATCGAACAAGTGACAGTTCGCAGCTCTTCGGAGCGGATCGAACAACACGTCACAGTTCGCAGCTCTTCGGAGCGGATCGAACAAGTGACAGTTCGCAGCTCTTCGGAGCGGATCGAACAACACGTCACAGTTCGCAGCTCTTCGGAGCGGATCGAACAAGTGACAGTTCGCAGCTCTTCGGAGCGGATCGAACAAGTGACAGTTCGCAGCTCTTCGGAGCGGATCGAACAAGTGACAGTTCGCAGCTCTTCGGAGCGGATCGAACAACACGTCACAGTTCGCAGCTCTTCGGAGCGGATCGAACAAGTGACAGTTCGCAGCTCTTCGGAGCGGATCGAACAATACGTCACAGTTCGCAGCTCTTCGGAGCGGATCGAACAACACGTCACAGTTCGCAGCTCTTCGGAGCGGATCGAACAAGTGACAGTTCGCAGCTCTTCGGAGCGGATCGAACAACACGTCACAGTTCGCAGCTCTTCGGAGCGGATCGAACAAGTGACAGTTCGCAGCTGTTCGGAGCGGATCGAACAAGTGACAGTTCGCAGCTCTTCGGAACGGATCGAACGACAAGTCAGTTTCGCATCTCCTCGCCGAGATGACGGAAATGTTCGATATGAAGGATTTCTTATGGGAGACAGTGTCAATTAGCCTCCTCGTGGCGTTTCCTGGAAATACTCGTGATTACACGAGTAGCCAATAATTGACAATAACAAATTGTGAAAACACGTATTCTTTTTTTTTTTCTTGAACAACTGTAGTAGCATAAAAATTCTAAATAAAAACATTTTTTTTGTTTGACATTCGGTCACTCATACCCTTTCAGTTGTTCCTCTTAAGTCTATGGAGTCAACACCTTTTTTTTATAATTTTGGCAAACAATTTCTCATTTCATATTACATCTGCCATTTATTACAAGTGATTCATCATTATACCGAAGAATTGGTAATATACTGTTGGCAATATAGCTATGCATCATCTTCATTTCATATTTCAATATTCATTTATTTTTAAGGACAAGGAGTACAACAAAATAAAATCGAATGAGAACACAAGTCGACGGAATTCGCATTACCAATCACGGGGCTCATAATCGTTCCACTGTTGCTCTTGAAATACACTTTGACGATTGGAGATGACATAATTTACCGATATCGAAGCTATTTGTGACAAACTCTGTTTCAACTTCTATATTTTACTTATTCAGTATAATGGGCAGGGTACAGATATATTTTGGACAACGTTATTATTTTTTGAATAAACTTCGACATGAGAAAGATTACGAATTTTAAACAATTCATTTCAGCGGTAAGAAGTGATAGCATAAATTAGGATCAACAGCTGAAATCGTAAATATTAAGATTCATATGGCAGTCAGTATAAAATATTCATCAATAAATCAACCAGAGCACATTACCTTATGTGCTTGTTTTAGGAGCGTGCCCGATTAGGTGAAATAAATAGAAGAGAATTTTGGTTATGCGTTATTTTATTTTAAATTAAATACATATTTAGTCCCCCCCTGTCTGGTTCCCCTGCCTCTCTTCCCGCCTCTGCCCTTCCCGTCCCCACCCTTCCCACCACCTTTTTTCCCACCGCCCTGCTTCTTTTCACCCTTCCCGTCATCCTGCTTTGTGTTTTTCCCGCCACCTTCCTTTTCTTTTTCGCCGTGGCTACTGCCGGGCGAAGCGGACAAATGCCGCCGGTTGGACCACCTGTACCTAGAATAGATATAAGTAGTTTTCAACAATAGTTCAGCAATTTTTCAACAACAAAAAAAAACCCATTTTTTTTAACAATAAATATACTTTTTGCAACACAGCACGATTTTTTATAAATATTTTGGAATGACCATATGTGAGATGATGATTTTACAATGAGACATTGAAATCTTCACATTGACAGTGAAATCTAGCAGGCGCTACACCTATCTAAAGGAAGGCTTGTGAATGATACTCTATTTTTGCGAACATTGTTATTGTCAAGAATAATAATTTCTCAGAGTTTGGATTCCTTTGGTGCAACTTAGAATCTCTCTCTCAAACAAAAAAAACCTTTCCGAAGTTTATGATATTATGACGTGCATTGAACTGATAGAGTTTTAGCAGGGCTCATTTGATGGTCAACATACGAGTTCGATCAAATTGTTCTCGCGCAGAGTTTTTTATCGTGTAAAGGAGAATACGATCGGACTCGTATTCGCGTCAGGAAATGCGCCCTTCTAACATTGTGTTGGATTGATTCACTGCCGTGTATGTGATAATAAATTTGTTCCTCAAGTCATTTTACACTCACATTTCGTTGTGGGCTTCGCGTTCCCGCGACACTGTCCGCCCCTCTCGCCTGCTCCTTTTAGGTGAAGTCTAGTGGATAAAATGTTAGGATAAGATAAATATTCGGAATGCGTGTGCAATAACCATGTACTAAAATTATGACAGAGGGCAGCTCTATTTGCGGACACAAATATACCAATTATAATTGACGAAACTGGAATTACCACTACGAAGAAATCACTAGTGATTAAAAATCAGCAGTCACATCTTCGAAAACTCTAATGACATATTGACTATGCAAGTGATGTAGTTGAATCGAATCGACAACGGCCAAGGATAATAACATCAAGATTTCAGAATATTTTATACAAAAAACTGCGTATAGAAACAATGTTACGTATTTACCAGACTACTCCCTCCGTTCCGGTCTGATCTCTCTCGCCTGCCTCTCTCACGCTGGTCCATCTCCTGTTCTTCTTTCTCCTGCTTGTTCCTCTCTGGATCTTCTTTATCCCGCTTGCTTCTCTCTGGCACTTGTTTTTCCCGCTTAGCTTTTTCCAGTTTTTCGTCGATCTCCCGCGCCCATCTCTCTCGCTTCGCTTTTTCCTGTTGCACTTTTTCCAATCCCTCTGCCTCCGCCTCCTGATTTTTTTTCTGTAATTTCTCCAATTCCTTCTCTTTTTCAAATTTATCCCTCTCCTGTTCACTATTATCCAACTTTTCGTTCTCTTTTTTCACCCTTTCTCTCTCCTTCTCCAACTCCATCCTTGCCAGCAGGATCGCCGCCAGCTCTTCCTCGGCCTGCTGCCGGGCCTTTTTCAATAATGCGAGCTGCTCTGCGATTTCGTCTGACATTTTCTAATTGAGACGCAAATAATACAACGAATAATTATATTATCGACTAGAACAAAGATGAATGGATGAATTAGATAGATCGATTATGACCATGCCTATAGCAATGTTAGGCATTAGCATATGGTAGTATATTACGATACTATTTTTCGACACGCCGGGCGCAAAGTTCGATTTTGCGCCAGCTTTGCGAGCACAAAATTCAACTTTCCGCACGTTGTATCAAAAAACGAGATTCGATACACGTGCGAAGTATGATTTTCGACTTGTGTGATTATCACCCTCGCTTCGCTCGGGTGAAAAACTTCACACTCGTCCAACAATCAACAGTTTCACACCTGTGTCGAAATGTATTATTACGTAATCAGTGCACCACTCAGTTAGATAGAAGCAACATCGATTTGCGTGAAATAATTCATTATTTCACGCAAATCTTTACTAACCGCACGCAACTACCGCACAGTGAGTAATATGAGACTAACCGACTGGAAAACATCATCGGTAAAAGCCCTCCAACACGAATGTATTACATAAACAATCAAATAACATTACACGTAATATGAAGCATAGAAGAGAACAGACGTAATGGATGCACAACCATTTACAAAAAATATATGTCAAGCAAGACGGAGCCCTGAAATTTGCTACTTACCGCAACGGAGGTTTCAGAACGACTGTTAGGCAGCGATTGAAGAAACTGATGTATATCAACCGCAACAAAGTGTTGTCACCGCGCCACACGGCCGAAAGCGTACACGACCAGAAAACACTGGCCCGGCGATTCGTTTCCTGGGACTGTCGAAAACGCACGTGGAATATGGAAATTTTCATCCAAGCAAAATGCATGTATACACATATGCATGTTGGAGAAAGAAGATTGTCAGCTCGTCTAAAATTATTTCAAGTTGTCTGTGGTGTGAAAGAAGGGGCGCAGAAAATGCCGACAGTGACAAATGAGAATGAAAGATATGTCATTTTATACGATTTTATATGAGAAAACATAGACAGAATTATAATATATGATTGTACGCGGAATCGAGGGATGCAAGAAGGGGTTATATTTTTGATAACATTTAACCCTGCAGAAAATTTAATTCCGCTTGTTTTTTCGCATCAAAAAAGTTATAGCCTTCGTCGTTTTCGAAATATTTAGAGTAAACCACGTTTCTTGTGAGTTAAGAAATTTCCGCCTTCTTTCACTTCAACTCGCTCTGGATTACCGAATTTTTGGAATTTTTGAACGAAATTTGCAGAAATCATACATCATAGTGTTTCATGATTGAATAATAATGAAAAAGGTTAATATTGGTTTTACCAAGAGAATCATAAATTTGTTTCCGAGACATTGCAAAAATCATTTATCGATATCTTGAAACGCTTCGGAAGTCGAATGAATTTCGAGCGACTGAAAACTTCCAGAGAGAATGTTGTTTATGAAAGTACAAATAAGTTTTCTGGAAAATTTTACTTCAATCGAATGAATTGTTTGAAAATTGTGATTGTTTTAATTCACCATCCGCCTGGCTATCACGCGCGCGTACATCAAAATTCTGTAAGTATTGAATATCATAGTTTATTCCTCATTTTTTCTAATATAAAGCAGAGATTCCAATTTATATATTCGACAAAAATAACCCGAACACTTTTGTCAAATTTGTAGACAGCCTATGGAAATAAATACAATCAGAAAACTTTACAAAACAAGCATCTTATTATTCTATTTCTTACTCAAAATCAGAAAATTTTGTGAAGCTTTATATAGAAATGCCAACGTTATATTAGTATATTGAAGATGATTTTTTTTAAATTATTTTTATGATTTTTTTTTTTCAACTATGATATGTCATGTCATAATTGTAACCGTGAATCGGGCATTTCGGTTATTATATACTTGTATTCGCTTATATATACATACATACATATATATATATATATATATATATATATATATATATATATATATATATATATATATATATATATATATATATATATATATATATATATATATATATATATATATATATATATATATATATATATTGCAACGGGTGTGCTAAATTTTATAGAATTTAGCAACAACCGCGCCTTCGGCGTTTTTACTCAAATTATTATTCTACAAATTTTATCTACCAAAAGTGATTATATTGGGCGCCAGACGCTTCGCGTCACTTACAACAAAGAATAGTACGAGTTCTAACGGCGGAAATGCCGAGTAGCTCAGAATATATACTAAATGGTAGAGTGGCTAGGTTCACCAATTAAGAAAAGGCAAGCGATAATAATTAACAGGTAGAATGCGATTTATTTAATCGACGGAACAAGCCTTTTATAAAGGAATCAGTAGCAAATGCGTAATTTTCTCAGATAACAAAGCAGAAATTATAAGAAGCGATACAATAGCAAAGTGACGATAAATTAGTTGACAAATTGACGATATATTAGTTAGCAAGCAGAAAAGAAAAATACTAACATGGAAGGTTATAAAATATAACAAAAATTGTACAAGATGTGAACCATACACAAGATATCATTACTATTGCAACAAACTCGATACAATGAAAAATATACTATTTTAGCAGGCAAACAAATTAGACGGGAACAGAGCCCCTTAATAAATTGACGAGAAAAAGCATAGAAAAAGGCTTAACAGCTAATTTATGACTTAAAATACTAAATAACAAATGCTGACCTCTACGCTCTAGCTCTCGGGCGGCTTTTATCGACAGATCATATAGGCAAAATATAATAAAGCGAAAATGTAGCAGAAAAATATAACGAAGCTAAGATATAAAAATAATCAGGCACATGCTCAAATATAGGGAATGGCTGCGTTTCACTACAAAAATAATGTAAAATAATTGACTCTAAGGAAGACTGTTTTTCATACAATTAAAGATTAAACCACAAATAAATCGGAACTACGAGTCACCTCGGGAATTCGCTTTAATAAGATATAATGACTAGCGGGACGAAGTCTCGCGACTTACGTACCGAAAATACAGTGACCTACGTCACAAAATACACCAAGACTATATTAGAAATATATCAAAAATATAGACGAAAAGAATAGACGAAATTCCAGCGAGACTCGAAGTTGTACAAGATGGAGGGTCTTACCTTAGAGACGAACTCTAGATGTAACACTTAACTGAATTTAATGCTATTTACTACTAGATATAAAAAGGAAAAGATAATAAAGGAAATACTACTGATAACTGACGCTATAATTGACGGTATTGATAACTGACGATACAATTGACGGTACTGAAAGCTAACGGCACTCGAGAGCACTCGGTAGCTGACGGAACGACGATAGCACGGAGATAGTCTTCGGAAGCAAAGAAGCGTAGAAGTAGACTGATTTTGGCGATGCGCTGAATTATATACCTTCGGGATTCCCCGACGAAGGTTCTTGAGTGAGACCCTAAAATCGTAGTTAGACGCCGGGCTCCCATTGGCTGCCTCGCGTAGCTCGCTTCGGCCCTTCGACTCGATGGTAATTGGTAGCCTCGTACTTCTGGCCAACATGGCGGCTTGGCGGCAATATTCAAACGTTCGAAATGTTCCAAAGATGGTTCTGGCTTACTTGGCGCGCTCCTCCTGCTGTCTCGATCCTCGTCTTTGGACTCCTTGCTTTTATCGGTTTGCGAAGTGCACCCCGGCTGCGTTTTAAATGAAAAACAGACCAGCCGGAGGATCTGACGAAAGGGTGAATACTCCTCTACTCGGATCTGTATCCTACCTTCCTCATCGACGATATGGCTAGTTTACTAAGAAACCGGCATCATATGAGTGCAGTTCTTCCGCCGAGATCTTTCGGGGATAACCCGACGGTATGACGATAGCAAGAAAGTCGATGTTGTGGTCCAGCTCGACTCCCTGGTCGATTAGTTCACGACGACGGGAGGTGCGTTGGGCTACTCAGTTCACCCGACCTTATTCGACCGTCGTCGCGAGCGTCCGGAATTAGTTGACGGTAGATGGTTCGGCTCCTGGCCGATGAGTCCCCAAGACGGGAGGAATGAACTTATGAAGTTATCCCTGTTCGACCATCCTGGTGGCATCCACGATCGAGTATCAGCAGGAGTTGTAGCCTGACGGTAGAAGGTCATCCTCTTAATCCAGATCCCACGACGTCCGGGTGTCAAGCTCCGAGGCTCCGAGTTTACAAAAAGTTACATAAAGAAAAAGGAAAGAAGCAAAGAAAAATGTTAATTAGCCTGATAAATAAACCTAGTTTGACCTGCGATCTGTCGCTACCTCCGAGAGCTTCTCCGCTTCCGTTGATTTACCATTTAGTCATCGCTCAGATGGCGTTTTGCAAAGTGCAACGTCACAACCCATCCCCCCAGACTACCGAGACCCCCTGTCTCGAGTGTGCTATGAGTTATTTGTGGTGGTTTTTTTTTCTTAGGTAACCATTCATCTAGGTTTGAGAATGGGGTGTTGGTAAGGCATACGTGACTCGAAACCAATTTTTGCCAGATCGAGAGCGAGGTAGGCGACAGCTGGAAGTTATTTACTGAGGTGACGATAAAATTTCCTTTCCTTATCTCATCTAATCTAAGGGTTGAGAATAGGTGATAGCGAAGAGGTTTTAGCGGTGTTTTCGGTCGTTAGTTAATTTGGATCCGGAGGATCTTGGTGGCACCATTTCGCGATTTGTAAATCGACAAAGTTACTGACGTAACAAGGTGTAGGTGTTATTTTTAATAAATTAAGCTGACGATATAGTATAGACGAAAGGGTTCACATAGGTTCGCAATTTTCGATCTTTGACGGTATTCGGAATAGTTAAGCGGTAGCTAAACCTTGTTCTGTTAACGGAGTGACTCTAAATAATTAAATTTTGAATTGTAGGCCGAAAGTTAAAAGGAAAATTCCAAAAGTTATACGTCGAGTTGACGAGTGGGATTAATATTTGAACAAAAACAAAGAAAAATAAATGGGAAACGACTAGCGGAAGTAAAAATATTCAAACAAAAACAAAGAAAAATAAATGGGAAACGACTAGCGGGATGCTGTGAAATGAAAATTTTGAATTATGAGGCCGAAAGGGAATTTAGTGATACGTGACGAGATAGATTAGTGACGGCAGACGAAATTACGGCGGACGTCGAAATTGGAAGTCCTCGTCTATGGGCGAGTACGGGTTCTTCGTTCGCTCCTGTTTTAGGACGCGGCGCCTTGAGATCGACGGGATCGATTGTCGTGGCCTATAGGCGTGACAGCAGTTCGGACAGTCGGTTACTTTATATCCCGGCCTGCCGCAACGGCGACAAACCAACCTCTTCGGATGGGGGCATTTACCCAACTCGTGCCCGTGTCGGCCGCAGTTCCAGCATGCGTATGGCGCACGCGGAACGTGAGGCAACTCCCGCTGGCGGGTTTCGGGCGCGGAACGCCTGATTGAACCGGTCGGTGCTGAGGCGGTTGAAGTCGACGGCTGTGGTGCGGTGGTAGATTTTTGTGGCCCTGGTGTTTCGGCCGAAGTGGATGGCCGTGCTGTGTCGGTCGGCGTCGAAGTAGTCGAGGTGGCTGGGGCCCGCACCGGAAGTTCGGGGCTCAAGATCGGCATCGGCGGTGAGGTTGATCGCTCCGGCGCGACCGGTGGAGGCAGAGTAGCCTCAGGCACAGGCGGCGGCATCTGACGCGGTGGTGATGCGACTCTCGGTGGTGGAGGTGACGGTACTCGACGAGATGACGGTATGGGTTGCTGTGAAGGGGACGCCTCTTCCTCCCCTTCGGATGACTCTGATGTCAGGATGCGAATGGAGGCCGTTTCAGTAAACCGAACATTACGTCGATTCGTCTGGACGCCTTGACTGACCTGTACCGGTCGCAGATCTACCTGGGCTGCCTGTTCTGCGGTACCCGGAATGTACCGACACCGAGTCGACTTGTCACGCATGTCGGGGGTGCACTGTACCCCTTGCTCGCGGGTTGGCTCGTGGTCGGTCTGTGTACCCTGGTCCCGATGTGGTTGGACCTCGTGGATTCGGCCTCGAGTCTCTGCAGCCCTGGCACGCATCTCTCGGGCCTCTCGTGCTCGTATGAGACCAGCAGTTATGCCTCGCTCGATGTCAGGATGGGCAGCGAGGAACGCCCGTATTTGTGGCTCGTGCGGCTGAATGTACGGCCATGCCGCCGTGAGGTCGTCATCTGGGTCGAAGAACATGGTTCTTGACGACAGGCTCTATAGGATAAGTCACACAGGTTCATGATAACGTTTTAGATCTTTAACATGCACTATGCCAACCACCGTTTGGGTCTCTACTTCACCCACTTCACATACTACGGGGGACAGCAGCCGGAGGATTTGGAAGGGTCCGTGGAACTTTTTCGCGAGCTTAGCGGCTACGTGTTGAGTTGCCGATGACATTATATGTTGTCTTTTTAAGATCAAGTCTCCTGGTGCGAAGTTTTCGGGCCTCTTCCTCAGGTTATAATACCCAGCCTGGGTCGTGTGTGCGGTTTCGAGGTTTTCAGTTGCCCATTCTCGCAATAACTGCATTCGTTGCATCCTTTCGGCCCATGCCTTCGGAGTTTGTTTTACGATCTCCGGATTACCTTCGACTTCCGTTTTTAAGTCGTTAACAGCCTTCGGGACTCTGCCCAGGTTTAAAAATGCAGGACTAGTTCCTAACGAAGAATGATGGGCGGTGTTATACGCGAAGCGAAATTCGCACAAATGAAGATCCCAGTCTCGATGATCTAGCTCGAGGAACGATATTATCATAGTTTTAAGAACGCGATTGACTCTCTCGACGGGATTAGCCTGCGGATGATAGGGTGGAGTGGTAGTGTGTTTTATGTGAAACGTTTCCGCCAACTCTTTAATTGTTTTATTATTAAACTCTGTGCCGTTGTCCGTAAGTAATACGCGAGGAACACCCCATCGGTTCACGACATCTTCCTCAAACGCTTCCCTAATATTTTTGCCGGTGGCTTTTTTAAGCGCGCGACATTCGATCCATTTTGTAAATAGATCTTGCATGACGAGAATATAAGCAAATCCTGATTTACTGGTGGGTAAGGGACCCATAATGTCCATCGCAACGACCAACCATGGCTCTTCAACGATTCTCCTACCCATAAAACCGACGGGAGCGGCTTGTTCGACTTTACTACGTTGACAAGTATCGCACAACTTGACATGACGAGAAACATCGTGAAACATACCGGGCCAATAATAGGCAACAGCAACTCGTTTATAGGTCTTATCGGTACCTAAGTGTCCGGCCTGCGGTTCATTATGTGCTCCGCGCATGATCTGTCCGCGTTGCTGATCAGGAACAACTAATTTCCATTCGTTCAAATCAGTGATAACAGCGCCTATGACGGGATTTGGTCGACGAAAGTACAGCTGACCGTTTTCGATTTTCCAAGTAGGAAAACGTTGTGGGAACTTTTCTACGTCTTGTTTTCGTTTTTCGTACCACGAGATGCGTTGTGGAGTTATCGCGGCACTAACTTCCGTAACATGTTCAGGTATCCGAGATAAAGCGTCCGGCACGTGATTAAGGGCTCCTTTACGATAAATTATATCAAAATCATAACCAAGCAACTCGAGGGACCATCTGGCTAACCGACCAGTTGGATTCTTTTGATTATGAAGCCAGCGTAAACTATTGTGGTCTGTAATGACGGTAAAATGGTAGCCTTCGATGTAAGGACGAAATTTTTGAATAGACCAGATGATCGCAAGACATTCCAGCTCGGTGACTGAATATCTGCGTTCTACATCGGTTAAGCTTCGGCTTGCGTAAGCTATCACGTGTTCATTTTCGCCATGGGTTTGAGTTAGAACGGCACCAAGACCTACGATACTGGCATCGGTTTGTAGTACGAATTTTAATGAGAAGTCAGGGCATGCGAGAGTCGGAGCTGTTGCTAGGCACTGACGAATTTCATTGAAAGCGTCGGCCTGCTCTTTTTCCCATATCCATGACTGATTTTTTCGTAAAAGACGGTTCAACGGTTCGGTTGTGGTCGCGAAACTCGGTATAAATCGACGATACCAGGAAGCCATTCCTAAAAATCTTCTAATCTGTTTTACAGTCTTTGGGACCGGATAATTAATGACGGGAGCAACTTTATCAGGATCTACCTGTAAACCATTTTGATTGACGACAAAACCTAAATACTTCACCTCGGAACAACAGAATTCACATTTCTCAGGATTGATTGTTAAGCCTGCATCATGAATGATACGTAACACATGGCGTAGCCAATGAAGGTGTTCGTCAAAGGTACGAGTCGCGATAATGATATCGTCCAAATATGCAAACGCGTACGGATCCATTGCAGGTCCGATTAATCGGTCTAATAGCCGCTGGAAGGTAGCAGGGGCTCCAGTTAAGCCATACGGCATACGTGTAAAATGGAATAAGCCTTTCGTAGGGACGATAAAGGCAGTAATTTCTCTACTTTCTTCGGTTAATGGAATTTGGAAATAAGCTTGGCTTAAATCAATCGTGGAAATGTATCGTGCTAATCTAAGTTTGTCAAGGATGTTGTCCATTCGTGGAAGAGGGTACGCGTCCTTTTTCGATACGCCGTTGACCTTTCGAAAGTCAATGCAAAACCTGTATGAGCCGTTTGGCTTTTTCACCATAACGATGGGACTAGCCCATGAACTTCTGGATGGTTCGATAATTCCGGCCTGAAGCATTTTATCGACTTCGTCATTAATCGCGGTTTGAATCGCGGGTGATACGCGGTAGGATCGCTGTCTTATTGGAGGATGATCACCGACATCGATATGGTGAGAGGTGAGAGAAGTTACTCCTATGACACCGGTGGTAGACGGAATTTCCTTAGTTAATAATGAACTTAATTTCACCGATTCGTCTTTGGTCAGGGTCACGATACCATTACACTGAGAGTTGATACCGACGGAAGTTTCGAATTCAAACACATCGACGGAATTATCTCGAAAATACCATGTAGCGGTGGTAAAATCAACGGTGATTTGAAATAGTTTTATAAAATCTAATCCTAGAATGCACGGAAAGCTAAGATCGGGGATGATTCGCGCAAGAATTTCGTGTGTTACCCCTTGTAATTCCACAGGAATCATAACTTCACCAGTTACAGCCGTTTCTTGACCGGCAGCCATTAAGACGGGGGTTGAACGAGATGGAGAGATGACGAAACCTAGTTCTTTAAGCAGATTTTCCACGTCTGCGTTTAAAAAGGTACGCGACGAACCACAATCAAATAAAGACGGAACAGGAGTTCCGCGAATTTTTAAAGTGAGAAAGAGAAGTGAATTGTTTTCGGGCAAATGAACCGGGCTGCAAAATTCGACGATACTACGGTTCTGTTCTTGGGGTACTTGGGAGTCCGCGGTAGCCCGCAAGGGCGGCTCCTCTAGGCGTTTCCCGAGCAACGAGGACAATTCGGTTTAGTCACATCATCTTTTCCGCACTTAAAACAAAAAACGCGTAAGGGTTCCGAACAATCGGGCCAATGATGACCTGGTTTCCGACAATTATAACAAACTCTGACACGACGAGACGGAGTTACCTCAGGAGCCGGTAAAAATGGATTATTAGCGGTTTCGGAGGTAACACTAGATGTTGACGGTATCGCGGCAGCAGCATCAGCTGTTGACGTAGTCTGTTGTTCTTGGGAATTCCTTTTTTCGTTTTTATTATCTTTACGCGAGGCGTTACGAAATTTCCCTTTAGTTTTTCCAGTATTTTTCCCGTTAGGTAAATGTAATGCATTTATTAAGTCGGCCGAAGATTCGTCTGACGAATCATCGTCGTTCGTATTGACGTTAGCTATCGCAGCGCGATTTTTGACGGAACGTTGCCCACGATATGCGAGTTCAGGCATCAGAGACTTTTCCGGTGTAGGAGGGGCCTGATAACGATTCGCGGCCTGGAAGCTAAGCTCTAACCTGCGAGCTAAATGCTCGAGTTCATCTAATGTCATTAAATCGTCGCGATTTATCAAGACTTGATACCGCGGAAGTAAGTTCCGATACGCGTAGTCTAACTGCTCTTCTTCCGGCCAGACGGGACTAAGTCGATTGAAATAAGCTCTCATGAACGTAAGGTAATCGGCGACAAGTTCATGCTCGCCCTGCGTACGACGCCGGATCTCTTCGCGTAAGGCGAATTGTAGGTTTGGATTACCGAACCTGTCGCGCCAGGCGTATTCGAAATCCCTAAAATTAAACCACGTGTTGCGTTTAGACCTGAACCAATAGAGCGCGACGCCAGAAAGAAAGAAGGTAATGCAATTTAAGATATCGGCGTCTCGGAAATTAAATAGTTGTTTGCCCTCTTGTAAACGGAGAAGGAAAGCTTCGGAGTCTTCTGTACGAGACCCGGAAAATTTTAAGTTCCATTTCCGCATGACTTCATATGCGGCGTGTGGAGAAGTACTCTGATTTGGCCGCGGTGAAAAGTGAAAGGGTGTGGCTTGTGGATTAAAACCATCTCGCGGAAAATTTTGTTGACGAGAGATAAACGGTCGATGACTGTTGGCATTTTCAAAACCAATCTCAGGTGCTGTATTTGACGGAAATCTCGAAGGATGACGGAAATGTTGGTTATTAGGGTCGTTAATATTTTCAAAACCATTTTCAGGTATTGTATGTGACGGAAATCTCGAAGTATGACGAAAATGTTGGCTACCGTGATCCATTGACGAGAAATTATTACGAATTGGCGGGGTATTTAAATTAACTGGTTGAGAGCCATTGTGAGTCGATGGTGTGTTGTTTACAAGTTGAGCGGCATGGTTGTCGGCAAGCGGCGTTTGGCCTTCAACAGGCCTAGCGATGTTTATGTCGTCAGCGCGGACGTTAGGTGGTTCTGAGACAGGCGGTATTGCGTTGGTAGATTGCGGACTATCGTAGGTTGCATCGTGAATTTCTAGTCGCGGAGGTGCGTTAGGATTATTTGTTATAGGGTGTTCCTCCACGTTCGGAATATTTTCGTACTCAGGGGCGTCTCCCAAGGGAGTCGGAGGTTTTTCGATGTTTTCACCTCGTTGAGACATGACGAAACGTAATAATCGGTCGCGTAAGGTTGGTACAGTTCCTACCGGGGAGAGGAAACGTTCACGGAGTTCAAACTGTAATTGAGGGGCACGAAGTAAATAGATCCACGCGTCTTCTGGAGACGGTCGTGACATGTAACGGTCAAATTCAAATAGTAACAAACGTTGGCTTACCGACGAGAGATCAAAACACGGTCGTTAGCGTAACGACGAGAAAGCAAAACACGAAGAACTATTATTTACCGAGATTAAGATTATTGCGATTCGTTAATCCGCAAGAACTATTAATACTTTTATTGTTAGCTACAGCTTAACTTTCAATACGCTATTGTTTGGTTGACAGATTTCAAGATATTATTGCGAACATCGTGCAAAAATCTTTTGTTCTTCAGGCACCTATTCTCAGGGAAGTGGGTTTTTCTATTATACTAGCTAAACATAAATAGAGTTTGCAATAGTAATGTTTAAATATTACGATTTTTCGGAAATTATAAGAATAAATTTTTCTAGATTTCTGCAATTGTTACTGATTCTTTTTCTTTTTATTATTAATGGCGTGGCCCCACGTTGGGCGCCATTTGCAACGGGTGTGCTAAATTTTATAGAATTTAGCAACAACCGCGCCTTCGGCGTTTTTACTCAAATTATTATTCTACAAATTTTATCTACCAAAAGTGATTATATTGGGCGCCAGACGCTTCGCGTCACTTACAACAAAGAATAGTACGAGTTCTAACGGCGGAAATGCCGAGTAGCTCAGAATATATACTAAATGGTAGAGTGGCTAGGTTCACCAATTAAGAAAAGGCAAGCGATAATAATTAACAGGTAGAATGCGATTTATTTAATCGACGGAACAAGCCTTTTATAAAGGAATCAGTAGCAAATGCGTAATTTTCTCAGATAACAAAGCAGAAATTATAAGAAGCGATACAATAGCAAAGTGACGATAAATTAGTTGACAAATTGACGATATATTAGTTAGCAAGCAGAAAAGAAAAATACTAACATGGAAGGTTATAAAATATAACAAAAATTGTACAAGATGTGAACCATACACAAGATATCATTACTATTGCAACAAACTCGATACAATGAAAAATATACTATTTTAGCAGGCAAACAAATTAGACGGGAACAGAGCCCCTTAATAAATTGACGAGAAAAAGCATAGAAAAAGGCTTAACAGCTAATTTATGACTTAAAATACTAAATAACAAATGCTGACCTCTACGCTCTAGCTCTCGGGCGGCTTTTATCGACAGATCATATAGGCAAAATATAATAAAGCGAAAATGTAGCAGAAAAATATAACGAAGCTAAGATATAAAAATAATCAGGCACATGCTCAAATATAGGGAATGGCTGCGTTTCACTACAAAAATAATGTAAAATAATTGACTCTAAGGAAGACTGTTTTTCATACAATTAAAGATTAAACCACAAATAAATCGGAACTACGAGTCACCTCGGGAATTCGCTTTAATAAGATATAATGACTAGCGGGACGAAGTCTCGCGACTTACGTACCGAAAATACAGTGACCTACGTCACAAAATACACCAAGACTATATTAGAAATATATCAAAAATATAGACGAAAAGAATAGACGAAATTCCAGCGAGACTCGAAGTTGTACAAGATGGAGGGTCTTACCTTAGAGACGAACTCTAGATGTAACACTTAACTGAATTTAATGCTATTTACTACTAGATATAAAAAGGAAAAGATAATAAAGGAAATACTACTGATAACTGACGCTATAATTGACGGTATTGATAACTGACGATACAATTGACGGTACTGAAAGCTAACGGCACTCGAGAGCACTCGGTAGCTGACGGAACGACGATAGCACGGAGATAGTCTTCGGAAGCAAAGAAGCGTAGAAGTAGACTGATTTTGGCGATGCGCTGAATTATATACCTTCGGGATTCCCCGACGAAGGTTCTTGAGTGAGGCCCTAAAATCGTAGTTAGACGCCGGGCTCCCATTGGCTGCCTCGCGTAGCTCGCTTCGGCCCTTCGACTCGATGGTAATTGGTAGCCTCGTACTTCTGGCCAACATGGCGGCTTGGCGGCAATATTCAAACGTTCGAAATGTTCCAAAGATGGTTCTGGCTTACTTGGCGCGCTCCTCCTGCTGTCTCGATCCTCGTCTTTGGACTCCTTGCTTTTATCGGTTTGCGAAGTGCACCCCGGCTGCGTTTTAAATGAAAAACAGACCAGCCGGAGGATCTGACGAAAGGGTGAATACTCCTCTACTCGGATCTGTATCCTACCTTCCTCATCGACGATATGGCTAGTTTACTAAGAAACCGGCATCATATGAGTGCAGTTCTTCCGCCGAGATCTTTCGGGGATAACCCGACGGTATGACGATAGCAAGAAAGTCGATGTTGTGGTCCAGCTCGACTCCCTGGTCGATTAGTTCACGACGACGGGAGGTGCGTTGGGCTACTCAGTTCACCCGACCTTATTTGACCGTCGTCGCGAGCGTCCGGAATTAGTTGACGGTAGATGGTTCGGCTCCTGGCCGATGAGTCCCCAAGACGGGAGGAATGAACTTATGAAGTTATCCCTGTTCGACCATCCTGGTGGCATCCACGATCGAGTATCAGCAGGAGTTGTAGCCTGACGGTAGAAGGTCATCCTCTTAATCCAGATCCCACGACGTCCGGGTGTCAAGCTCCGAGGCTCCGAGTTTACAAAAAGTTACATAAAGAAAAAGGAAAGAAGCAAAGAAAAATGTTAATTAGCCTGATAAATAAACCTAGTTTGACCTGCGATCTGTCGCTACCTCCGAGAGCTTCTCCGCTTCCGTTGATTTACCATTTAGTCATCGCTCAGATGGCGTTTTGCAAAGTGCAACGTCACAATATATATATATATATATATATATATATATATATATATATATATATATTTATATATATATATATATATATATATATATATATATATATATATATATATATATATATATATATATATATGTATGTATATATATATATATATACATATATATATATATATACATATATATATTACATATATATATACATATACATATACATATACATATACATATATATATTACATATATATATACATATATATATGCATATATATATATATATATATATGTATATACTTCGTGTGATAATCGAACTCAAGCAACTCGTTGCGGCGCGATCGGTGGCGGGTTGGTGCCTTCATAGTGAGTCTACAATGGGACTCGGAACGTCGACGGTCGACGCGACGCTGTGACGTCACCCCATCAGCACACTGAGAGAACGACCATGCGGCCCTCTTCGTCGTGATTCGTGGTGTCACGTGGTAGTGCTCGGAGAGAGCCGAGCTTTCGGTGATCATCGGGTAAGGTTATATCTGTTCAGTCACGTGCTCCGCCAGCAGACGCCTTTGCCTGTCGTCCTGCCGGCTTTTACAGGATTTCGCGAAGACGTCTCGTGGACGTATTCAATTTGTAATAAGATGTTTTCGATTACATGTACTGTGAAGGCGGCAAATCCTATTGCTTAGTACAACATACGGCTGCAGGAGTCGAGGTCGTACTGTTGTGCATTCACGCAAGGATTGAAAGGGAAAAGTTCATAAGCATTCGGATGAGGTAATATTTTGTTGTTATGTTTTCCAACGAAGCTGTGAGAGAAATCTCGGGATGCAAAATCTTTATCCAGAGGCGTTACTTTCCGTACACGTCTCATGTAATAATAATAATAATAACAAAGTTTATTTTTTCTCTTATTCATACAATTTTTTTATTTTTGAAAACGTATCTCATGTATTGAATCACGAGGTTGGGTTGGGTCAGAAGAGGATAGAGAGGCCTTTTATTGGACTTTGTCGCTGATTATTCATTGAGGATTCATTCATGTCTTTGATTCAATTTTTTGGAATTGAAAATGAACGTGTAGCCCATTTATTCAATGAGCCGAATCAACCTCCTCGATAATTCCGTGTGTTGAGTTCGATTCAACTTCATCTATTTATTCTAAAACTGTAAATCTGCTTATTTGACGAATAACACAGAAGGTGTCGGGGAAGGCAGTCGCAACGACGGAGAAAGATCAGACGTCAAGTAACAGTTGTAACGCCGAAAAAGTTTCGCCGAATAATCACAGTAGAGGCAAGAGAGGGACTAACAAATTTTTGGAGGACGATCGCAAGTGATGCTGCTTGCAGAACGCAGATGAGTATATTTCAGTATGTACTGTACCTGCAGTGTATAAATTATAAAGGAATTGAAATGAATCTTATCTTTATCCTGCACAGATGCTGATTCTGAGCCTCGACAGTGGACCTTCGGAGATCCCAAGAGATTTATTAAAATCCTTTCTCAAGGCAGCGACAATGAATTTAACAAAGAAGAATGCAAAAGTGAGAGCGATGATGAAGAGACCGACGATGGTCCTCAATTGTACATCATCTCCACTGGATAGAGAGACAGCATCTTCTGTAAAGCATCTGCTGTAACCAATCTCTGAGAAACGTCGACAGGGTCTGGAAATCCTGGCAAAGATCGATTTGACCTTGAATTCTTTTACAGCCTCGAAATCCCAGAAATATCCTGAAATTTTATTCAAAGCCTCCAAGTTTTTTCAAAGTATTCATAAAATCTCTAATTCTGCGAAATTCAAAGATTTTTCTTTCAACGAGCCTAGGTAAAATGTTTTTCGGTTTCGCTTATGCATCGAATTCAGAAAAAAGACAACTTGTTGGTCTTACGATATTCTATCAAAAGACATATGTGCTTCAGTTTGATTAGTTTATTCAAAGGATTTTAGATAGGGTTGATAATATTAGAGAATGTTGGTCTGGAACTCATGACAAATACCTGGTATCTGGAAATGGAAATTTCATGTAAGCCCTGAATGATTATGCCGTATTTGCGATTTTTTAAGTGTTGAGCAAACTTGCAAACAAATAACGAGTATTTATTAAAAAAAAAAAAAATCTTATTAGCGAATCGGGCATGGGTAATTCATATTTGAGAACATGTTGTGAAAATTGTAATTTTCCATTATTGTCGTAGTGTGTAATTAAATTTTCATTCAATTGCCAATAACATTTGTAATGCGTAATTAGATTGGGTATTACACATTACCAAAGTAATGGGTGATTCAATAAATATTTAATTACGCTTCACCAAAATAATCGTGTATATAGAAGTATTATTGCCTAAATATCATTAGTTCTATATACCTAATTATTTTGGTAACTCATAATTAAATTTTTATTTGATTACCCATTACTTCGGTCATGTGTGATTCAACTTGATTTAATTACTAATTACTTTGGTAATGTGTAAGTAGATGGGTAATTTAAATGTAATTATTGTGACTCGGAACACTGGTTGAAAAGGAGAGCTGAGATCCGTAAAATATTTTTTTCCTCAATTATTTGGAGCGAATCTATAGATACGAATATTCTACTAACCATTATCATATTATATGTATAGACCATATATTTGATGTATTTTTATATAATAAAATTAATTATAATAATATAATATAATAGCATGAAATTATATTATATGTAGTACAACTGTTCACATATCATTCCATATAATTGTATCGAAAAAATTGTAGAATAATGGGAATAAATAAACGAAATACTCAATTATGAATCGCATAAATATTTTTACTTACCAAGACATTGCAGAAATCATTGAAAAGTATTATATTGTGAATATACGTTTTGTTAGTCTTCAAATCATCTCAGACTGCAGGTCGAGTCACGTGGTACCAGGTGTACCAACGTAACAGCGGTGGTAAAAGGAGAAGCAGAAAATCTGCGCGCGGCGACATCTTACGGATGTTCTGGAAACTAATATAATGGCCGCTCTCAGCCGTTGACAATCGCTAATTACAACAAATTCGTAGAATACGTATGTTGTCCTCATCGTTGTCGAAAACGAAGATGTTTTCGGATGGTTGTGTTCGGAATTTCCTATAGAATCGGGCTCAGGAAGCCGATTTTGCATTTTCGATGCATAGGCTTTGATATATGTCGACATATGTGACGCTCCCACACTTTGCGACGAAGAAAAAAAAAAAAATCAATTATTTCGTTGAATTTCACCTTATAGATCAAATTCATTTCTTGTCAAACATCGACTGTCGGAAGGACAATCCGATTAGACTCACCGTTTCGGAGATATTCGAAAGAATAGTTGATGTCGATAAAAATCGCGTCCTGCCCCCCCTTAAAGTGCCTCCGGGCCTCTCTTCCTTGCAGATTCGTGCTTGCTAACAGTTGCACTCCGCTTACTTCGTTGCACCGCACTGCATGACTGTGGATATCGTCGATAAAGGCTTAAATTGTACGTTGGTCTCTTCCTAACCTGCTATGGCACCATTTTCATCAGCTTGCTTCTGTCTGCGCACGCATCACCTATCTGTGTTGCTGTCTGCTGCCTTCTCTGTGTGGGATATCAACATACCTCACCACTACTACTCTGCGCTGAACTATCTCCCGGCTCCTCGGTGTGAGACATTGTTATGCCTCACTACGTCATCGCAGTGCTGTGCTGCTACTCGTATGTCGCGCCTATGCTTTAAATGCCGCCGAGGGATTGCTGGAGAATCATTTACCTGCTCTGTCTGCAATTGTGAGTTTCACCCCGGCTGCGGCTCTTTGTACTTACGTTATAAGTCAATCAACCCCTGCTGTAAGGATAGTCTTAGTAGGCTCTGTGATCCACGTAGCTCAGGAAATCTGCCGGTTGGTGACCTAGTTATTTCCGAGCCTCCCGAAATGGATAGTACCCTTATCAATAAGCTAGTTGATGCCATGAATAGAGCTAACGATACTAACACTAGGCTGGCAGAGCTGATTGCCGTCAGACGGATATTAATAACGAAATTGCAAACAAACTCGCTTGTTTAACCGAGCTTGTCAGTAAAGTCGACAAGCATGATGACTTGAATGCTCGCCTTGAAGCCTCACACGCACGCATCTTAGACGATTTAGCTAATTTTACAGCCACTACCGCCTCTGAGTCTTCTTACCAGTCTGCTGATATTATCTTATCCGGGATTCCCCTCTCGGTTTCCGATGCACCTAGGGCGGTGGTCCAGAGAGTATTAGCCTCACTCGGGTGCCCTGAACTCATCACCGAGGTCCTTGATATCCATGCCGTGTCGAGACGGTCGGCGTCCGCAGTGGGGGATAATCATAATCATAATTATACTGTATCGTCTTCTACAATTGCAACTGCTGCTGCTAACACTAATAAGTCCCTTATTATCGTCCTTAGGTCTGCTCTTGTCCGTGATCATATTATTTCACTGAAGCGCGCTAAACCAATCCTCACTGTCAGTGATGTTTTTGCCCTTGTCAATCACTCAGGCAAAATCTTCGTCAATGAGTTCCTTCCGGCCGCAAACCAATAACTCCTCCGTCGCACCAAGTCTAAGGCGGTAGAGCTGAAGTACAAGTACGTTTGGGTTAGATCCGGCGTCATACGTGTTTGCAAGGCTGATGGGGCTTCTGCTTTAACGATCAAATCCTCTGAGGATCTGGCAAAACTAATTTGACTTTCACCTGCCAGCGCCATTTCTCGCGCCCCTGCCCTGACTAGCATCAGGGTTGCTCAGTTTAACGCAAATTCGCTCCTAGGCCATTCCAACCAACTCAAGGCGCACCTGGATGCCAACTTCTACCACCTGATCTCGATCTCGGAAACGTGGCTTCACTCACGTGTATCGGATAGTCTCTTATTATTGGATGACTATACACTCATTAGAAAGGATAGGGAGGACAAGCAGGGGGGTGGTGTGGCCTGTTATGTCCATAACTCGCTCAAAGTCAAAGTGCTGGCGGCTTCCCCAGTTCAATTTTCTAACGCGCCTGAATTTTTAATTTTAGACTTGCGTTCTAGTGTTGGGCGGCCACTTTTATTTACTTCAATGTACAGGAGACCTAAGGGCCTCCTTTTTACTGATTTTATGCAGACTTTTACTAATTTCTCTCATGCCGATGACAACATTCTTATAGCGGGCGATCTAAACTGCAACCTCTGCACTTCTAGCACGGAAGCTACGTTCCTTCGCGAGCTTGTGTCTGCTCAGGCGTTGCACATCGTCGAATCCGAGGCCACCTTTCATACGCAAAGAGTCGATTCGTAGCTCGATGTTTTTATTATTGATAGTCCTGAGAAATGCACCAGCTTCTCTAAAACTGGCGCACCGTTCATTGCTGGCCATGACTGAATAGAGCTCACTTATAGGCTCAATGTTGCCACCCCGGCCACACGTACCGTGTCTCGTCGATGCTTCAGGAACTTCATCCCTGCCAACTTCTTGGATGACTTCGGGGCGGCACTCGAAGCGCGTAGGTTTGTTGAGCCTTCTCTCAGGGCTGCGGTGTCTGACATCGAAACCTTGGACAAATGCACGGGGCACATCTGTCAATCACTTACGGCCACTATCGAGCTCCATGCACCCATGCGGTCATTTTCAGTCACCAAACCTCTGGCTCCGTGGCTAACCCCTGATCTCAAAACTCGTATTCGGACCAGGAACTCGCTCTACAAGCAGGCGAAACGTTCGGGTAGCGTGTTAGGCTTTGCCATCTATAGGCAATTCCGCGATGAGCTATCCAAGGATGTACGAAGTGCTGTCGACGCCTATACTCGTCGCCGACTCGCGGCAGTTGCCGACCCTTCCAAGTTATGGCGTGAGCTCGCCAACCTAGGTCGCGTCCGGCCTCGCTTGATCTCCCCACTCTCCTTTTTCACGCCCGATGAGCTGAATGACGCGTTTGTGGCAATTGCCAGTGCCTCTGAGCCTTGCAGTGCTCAGGATTTTGCTGACCTCCTAAAAGTCGCGGGCGAACTGCCGTCTTCCAGTGTTGCTTTCCGTTTCTCGCCAGTTAGCGCGGAGTATGTAGTCAGGCTAGTGAAGTCGTCTACGAGCCCCTCCCATGCCACAGGTCCGGATGACATATCGCTTTTCATCATACACCAGGCCCTTCCCTGTCTTGACCATGCACTGGCATCGCTATTCAACACCTGCTTCGAACTGGGCTGTTTTCCGTCGTGCTGAAAGCGAGCCTACATCCGTCCCCTTATTAAGGTGAATCCACCGAGGTCACCGTCTGATACGCGACCTATCGCCAACCTGTGCGAGCTATCCAAAATCTTCGAGCGAGTCGTCCATACGCAGCTACTAGATTATGTCAAAGCCAATGACCTCTATGACCCCCGGCAATCCGGCTACAGCGTTGGTTTTAGTACCCAAACAGCGCTCCTGCGTCTGTGCCAGGACATCAGGCAGGGTGTTGATGACCGACGTCTCACCATCCTTGTGCTGTTCGATTTCAGTAAGGCGTTTGACACAATTGGGCATCTTCGTCTACTTGCTAAACTCAAAAACCTAGGTCTCTCCGCGAGTGTTCTGCGCTGGATTTTTTCTTATTTGACCGATCGAACTCAGGCAGTGGTGAATGAGCTCGGCGCTCACTCGTCGTGGAAGGCGACGTCGTCTGGTGTCCCTCAAGGATCGGTGCTAGGACCGCTCCTATTCTCACTTTTCATCAACGACATCGGTGCCGACTTACTCTACACCCAACACCTCATATTCGCGGACGACACCCAGATTTATTTATCATGCCCTCCGTCGCAATTGGATGCTGGTCTGGTCATGATCACCCGGGATATTAACGTCATTACGACCTTCGCTGCGGCGAATGGTCTCAAACTCAATCTCGGCAAGTCTAAGGTCCTTATCCAGGGCAGTGGCTCCTACATGAATCGTATTGACCTGCACAAACTCACACCTATTGTCGTAAACAACGCACCTCTGCCTTACGTCGACGAAGTACGTAACCTTGGCGTCATCATGCGTTCTAACCTGTCTTGGCGGGGTCACGTGATGATGATCTCTAATACGGTTAATGTTGCGCTGTACAGGTTGAAATATCACCGCAACGCCCTGTCGACCGAACTGAAAGCGTCTCTTGTGATCTCTCTTGTGTTCCCGTTCATTGACTATTGCAGTCTGGTTTTTATTGATGTCACGGAGGAGCTAAATCTAGTCTTACAGCGCCTTGTCCATGTCACACAGTTCCGTAGGCAACTCGGCTGGCTGTCGGTGCGCGCGGGGCGCCTCTATTTTCTAGGCATTTTGGTTTTTAATGTGAACGCTGGGGCTGCGCCTGCCTACTTATCCGATCTCTTCCATCACTCCGTACCATCGGCTGGCAGATCGCTACGGCCGTCCTCTTTTGGTGTGTTCCGTATTCCTAGGTTCCGCACGAGTACACTTCAGAACGCTCTTCTTCTTTCGGCTCTTTATTTCTGGAACCCGCTCCCAGCTGATGTTGTTTCCGCGCCGTCCCTGCCGGTTTTCAAATCTAGACTTTTCGCTTACCTCTTTGCAGGGGACACGGGGTCGTCGTAACTATTTAGTCTCATGGCTCGTAGGCCATGTCGGTTCGGGCTAGCTGCGTGTGCCATTGTTATTCATCTTTACCACTATCAATCTACTATTGTCATTATTATACCTATGTATTTTTCTCTGTCTCTCTGTCTCTCTGTCTCTGTCTGTCTCTGTCTGTCTGGGCACCCTCTTCTTCATCGTTCTCCGCACTGGTCGGCCGAACTACCCGAGGGAACTCTTTCTTACTCGCCCTACTGCTCCTACTTCCCTCACCTCTGCTCGGATTCAGTGTGGTGAATTCCTTATCCCTCGCTTCAGCACTGAAACCTACCGCCGGTCGATCTTGATTTCTGCCGTCTACCTTTGGGAGTCCCTACCTCTGGACCTCCGTGAGGCCCGTTCTCTGCCTACCTTTAAGCGCCTCCTGCACCAGCACCTATTCGACACAGAGTTTACGCGTGCGTCGTAGTCTACTCTCTACTCTTGCCTCGACTACCTACCTATTTCTCCTAGGCGTCCACTCCGCTCCAGGAAAATTAGTTAATTGATATAGGTCTTAGTTAGCTAAGCGGTAACGTAACTGATCTGGTGGTTATACATATATTTCTTTCTTTTCTTTTCCTTCCTTTCTCTCTATCGTTGTGTTGTCCTCTTCTCTACTTTACTGTAATTTAACATTAGTTGCTTGGTCTGCTTACTTATTTATGTACTTTGTTTATTTTGTTTACTTTACTATTGTACCTTATCTCTGAACTTTGTAATATTTTCCAACATTGCTATGGAAAAATAAACACATCTATCTATCTATCTATCTTTCTTTACTCTACTCTACTCTCTCTGTCTCTCTGTCTCTCTGTCTGTCTCTCTCTTGGTTACGTGGTCGTGTTCTTCTTTGCTCTGTACAGTTTTGCCTAGTTGAAATAGTAAAAGTGAAACTACCATATCCAAAGTGCGACTCTTCTAACCCGTGTTGACAATACCCTTCGGTGTACTAAAGAGTAGAGGTTTTCTTCAACACCTCGCACAAATAACCAAGGTATTTCAATCCAATTTTCATCCTAACCTCTGCCCGAAACTGACAGTTAGTCTTCAAATTACAGCCTGGCCAGCGTGAGCCAGTGCTGTCACTAGTGTTATCTAACGCCTCATCTCGTAAGTACTTAGCCAGACGCTAATTGCCGGTAAACATGGGCTTTGCAGCTAGGAGCCGTGCGAGTAGCCAGGGGTCAGGCGCAAACACTAGCACCGCGTCCCTACTCGATAGCTCCGTGTTCGCGAGTCCCAGTACAGCTGAGTCAGACGGCGAGTTATTTCTATCGCTTGTTAATGAGGAAATAAACGAATTACGGGCAAATCTCCTTAAGCAAGATGCAGTGGTGGCAAAACACATTAGGTCGTGCAAAGAAACGGTCGAAAAGAAAACTGCGCTTCAGGACGCCTTTTTAATGTATAAAACATCGGTCAGCAAGTTGATGTGCGCGTACCTAACTCTAGCGGCTCAGGCTACGACGGCGGCCGAATGCAAGAAGGCAGTTATTAAAGCCTGCACGGGCACAAGTAGAAATTGCACAACCAGCGTAATTGAGGCACTGAACAGGCGTCCTGCGGCCCAGGCGCCCGCGCCGGTCCCTGTAAATAGCTTCGCCGCAGCAGTTAAGCAAAACAAGGTACATGTATGTACATCGCGGTCTTACAGTTGAGGTCACAAAAACGGTCGATTTTATTATTGCCCCTAAGGCAAACTCTACCACCAAATATGAGTCGTCGGTGGCTACCAAAAAGGCGGTAACGGACTTAGTCAAACCAGCACAGGTCGGAATGCAGGTTCAGCGGATCACCGGGGCTAGAAACAACGGCATTCGTATCCATGCTAGTAAAGTCGACCTCGAAAAAATTCGCGCACTGCCATCGCTCGCAAAAGCAGGGCTGTAAGTCACGGAGGACTTGAAGTATAACCCGCGCATAATCGTTTATGGAGTCTCGAAAGACCTAACTAAGGACGAGATCAGGTCAGATTTCATTAACCTAAACCTTGGCGGTAAAGACAAAAGTGAAATTAAGGTAGTCTATATCTATCCCCCGCGAGCCGGAAAGATGTACACGAACTGTGTGATAGAAGTCTCCCCGAAAACCAGGGCGACTATCAAAAACGAGCATAGGGTATATATCGGTCTATCTGCCTGCAAATTCGATGACCACGTCAAAGTTTTACAGTGTTTTAAGTGCCTCGCGTATGGTCACCAAGCGCGCGATTGTAAATCGGAAGCGCGATGCGGTCACTGCTCCGGCCAGCATGAAATGCGCGATTGCACCAAAAAGGCAGAACCTCCTTGCTGTCACCACTGCAAAAAGGCTCAGGCCGACGCGGCGCACTCGGCGCTAAACGGAACGAAATGCCCAAGCCTAAAACAGCGGATTATGGATAAAGTCAGAATGACGAATTATGGATAGCTCGACCCCTGGTCCGCATGGCTCTCTCAAAGTATGTCATGTAAACTGCCAATCACTCGTTGCACATCTCGACGAATTCAAACTGTTCTTTTTAGCCAGAGACTACGACGTCATCTGCATGTCGGAGACCTGGTTGAAGCCAACCATCCCTGACGAATTCATCTCTCTCATGGGATATCAGGTCTTTCGATGCGATCGACTGGGTAAGACAGGAGGGGGAGTAGGTTTCTATGTCCGCGACTCATTCCTTGTGAAAACTCTCAAAGACTCGGGGGGAGTCTACTGCGGAAAGCCGGAATTTATATTTATTTATTTAAGAATAATATTTATTGGCAGAGTTCTCACCGGGCCGTGGGCCCAAAGTCTTGCTTACAGTGGTCTACCGCCCTCCACACCTAGGGTTTCTAGAAAATCTGGAGAACGAGCTTCTCCAATACTATCCAATCTACAGCAATCAGATAATCATTGGGGACTTCAATACAGATCTTCTGATAGAAAATCACGATAGCAATCACCTGAAAAATTTCGTAGACAGCTCAAACTTGCATCTAGTCCCATACCTGCCTACTCATCACCTTAAAAATAGTTCTACACTTATCGACCTTTGCATAGTAGATGATCTAGCTAAACTAGTTGGGTATGGACAGCACGAGGTCTCATTTCTCTCCGCTCACGACCTCATATATATAACATACGATATAAGAGTAGAACGTCCGGCCCCCCGCACGTTCCTGTGTCGAGACTTTCGGGAAATGAATCTTGAGCTATTCCTCAAAAACCTAGATGAGTTGGACTGGCAAGACTTCTTTCAAAGTAGTTCCATTGAAGCAAAAATAGAAATCTTTAATCGCCTTGTAACTAACACTCTTGACCGTTTCGCTCCGGTACGCCGAATCAGAGCAAAAAACCCTCCAGCACCCTGGCTCAAACCAAGCCTTAGAGCAGCGAGGGCTGAACGTGACAGATCGCGTAGGGCATGGAAAAAGAATAGAAATAATTTATCACTTCATTCCAGATTCAGAACTCTTCGAAATAAGACTCAGGAGGCTGTCAGAGACGCAAAGGCTTCATACTATCTCGAAGCCTTCCGTTCCTTGAATAATTCGAACTCTATCTGGGCTAAGCTTCGGCAATTTGGATTAGTCCCCTCGAAAAGTAAAAATGCTTCGCTCCATGTCCCAGCAGGAGAACTCAACGCATTCTTCGCGAGCGCAGGAGGCACCGCTGACGGGGCTTCAACTGCCCCTTACTATATCGGGGACTCAGAATATAAGGACAGTAACTTCTATTTTAGAGACATTTCTAACGATATCCTAACTAAAGCTCTCCACCACTCCAAATCCAACGCTACAGGTGATGACGGTCTTTCCATAAATATCATTAAAATGGCTCTTCCTAGCCTTCGAGCACAAATTCATCATCTCTTTACCTTCTCGTTAACACATGGGATATTTCCAGAGAAATGGAAGGCCTCTTTGATAACACCTATTCCCAAAGTTAAAGCACCCTCGTCATTTGGAGACTACAGACCTATCTCCATACTTCCGGCTCTCTCAAAGGTACTGGAAAGAATAGTCGCCGATCAGATCACCCATTTTCTAGAGGAAAACAACCTTCTTGACTCCTCCCAATCTGCTCACCGCAAGGGGTATAGTACGCATACTGCTTTTCTTCGAATGGCTGATGACGCACGCCGAGCTGCCGACCTTAGGAAAGTCATGATTGCGGTCTTCTTCGACTTCTCTAAAGCGTTTGATAGGGTGCGTCACGACATGCTCATCTACAAGATGAGAGAACTGAAATTTTCAAACTCGTCCCTTAGATGGTTTTGCTCATATCTGATCGGCAGACGACAGGCTGTCCGTGACTCTTCCGGTAACGCCACCGAGTGGCTCATGGTCGAGAATGGAGTTCCTCAGGGTTCAGTCCTTGGACCCCTACTTTTCTCCATTTATGTTTCAGATCTGGGCAAGAAGCTCCAACACTGTCAACACAACATCTTCGCTGACGACACAGAGTTCTACCTGCACTGCGCACCTGAAGAACTAGAAGCTGGCATAAAGCGGGAAAACGAGGACGTCGCCACTTTCTGCGCATGCGCACTTGAAAATGGACTCACCCTTAACGCCGAAAAAACTAAAGTCATGGTAATTGGGACGACCAGACATATCAACGCCATCGATTTTGATCGTCTCACACCTATAATAGTAAACGGCCTGAAGCTGCCCTACTCAAGATCCACTTGGTACCTGGGACTCATCATAACGCAAAATCTCCAATGGCACTCTCACGTAACGACCATTATGAAAACGATCTACTCCATACTCCACCAACTCCGAGTCAACAGGAGGCATGTCCCTATTGCGCTTCGGATCATTCTGATAACAACGCTTGTTTTCCCACACCTCGACTACTGCTGTTGGGTCTATCTTGACATCACGGGTGAACAAAATCTCCTACTCGAAAGAGCGCTGAACTCATGCATACGATTTATCTACGATCTGCGTCGAGACGAGCACATAACGCCTTACTATAGAAAGCTGGGATGGCTTAAAATCAGCGAAAGGCGCAAATATTTTTTGGGATGCATGACCTTCAACATCCTAAGATCGAATGCACCTCAATATCTGGCTCAGCATCTAGTAAGCAGAAATCAGGTTGCAATCCGTGGTATAAGAACACCGTCCAACAACTTAGTTGTTCCCACCTGCAGAACTGAACTCTTCAAAAAATCGTTCATGTTCTCTGCCCCTCATTTCTAGAACACACTACCAACGACGATCAGAAGGATCACCTGCCAAACCATCTTCAAGACCAAACTCCACAGCTACCTTCTACACCAGGCATACGCAAACGGCTATGACTCGCACTGAACTAACACCAATCGAAGCGTAAACCGAAATATGCGGTATTAAAATGCTGAAGTACCTGACGTAGGTTTTCTGCAGTTTCCCTCACGTCAAACTCCCGAATGGAGGTATGTACACACCGAAAGCCAGCTGCAGACACACCCACAAACCATCAAATTTCCTGCCTTTTTCTACTGCCCTACTGTCTATGCTAGCTACTCACTTATTCTTATCTATCTTTTTTCGCCACAGATGAGCTTAACTAATTAACTTCACTTTCTTACTTAACTTATATTTTTGTTATTTTTTCGATTTTTATTTTTCTTTTATCTTAATTCGTACGATATTTTTGTTTACACCTATTTTCTTACTCACTTATACATTAATGAACAACCTAACCAAGAGAATGTAAAATCTTCCACACACAATTATATATGTACACACGTTGTAACAGTCAATGCGCTTGAGGGGAATCGTCCCAGAACGCCGAATAAATCCAACTCTAACTCTCTCTGTCTCTCCTCTCTCTCCTGAGAGATCCGGTGTTAGACGTCTGTGCGTATGTTCTTCATAATTTCCATATTGTTCGTTTCTCTGTGAGATATATCTGTCATCTGATTGTGAATTTTGATAGGCGATGTGATTAGATCGGTGCTGAATTACTAGTGCGTGTTTTCTTTCGTCTCCCGACTGTGATATTTGAAGGTTTTCACTAAGCTAACCTCTTAGCTCGTCGTTATTTTGGCGGTCTTTTCTCTTTGTTTACGGCATCCCGCCGTCGCGGGTGCCACCTTGCGTACCTATTTTGCCTAATTTCTATCTAATTAGTCTAGTTCTTCGTCTCATTAGTGTCGGTCGATAATGTCGGACTGTGATGATGTCAGAGCTACGCCTTCGCGTCGTCTGTCTCGCTCTGCACATATGTCAACAACTTCTGCCGGCTGTGATGTCGATATTAGTTCGTTACGTGACGAGTTATTCGAACGTGATACTCAATATTTAGATTATTCTAGATCTTCCAAAGATCCTGTTGAGAAAAAAAAATGCTGCAGCAGGTTTTCCTTGATTATCAATCTGCGTTTAATACTGTTGCGATTGCCTACTCGCGTTTGCTCGGCAAATCTGATGTGTCGCGTGCTTGTGTCGAGGCTGTCTCGAATTCGTGTGCTCAAATCTTACGCGAGTGCGTTAGTAGTGCGAAAAAAGAGTGCATCGACGGTGTTAAGGATGCTGTTTCTTCCTCTCTACCTCTATCCCAGTCTCTATCGTCCTCTGCTCCTTCTTATGCCGCAGCGGCCCGTGCGCCTAGTGCCAAGGTTCGCGTACCTAGAGGACCTACCGTCGATATCCCGAATAGGACGCGTTTTGTTATTGCTCCCAAAGCTGGATCTGTCGCTAATTTTCCGACTTCGCTTGCTACTAAAAAAGCCGTCTTTGAAGCTGTTAATCCAGCTGCTCTTTCTATGAAGGTCGATCGTGTGACTAATATTAGTAATAATGCCATTCGCATTGAGGCGAGCTCGGTAGATGTTGATGCCGTTCGCGCGCTCCCGGCACTTGCTAAAGCGGGGCACGAAGTTAGGGAGGACTTTAAGCTCAATCCTCGATTGATTGTCCATGGTGTACCCGCCAACTTAAGTGCAGATGAGATAAGGTCCGAGTTTGTGGCTTTGAACCTAGGTGGGGAGGATAACCCCGATGTAAAGGTCATCTATCGTTATCCAGTTAAACACGGCAATACTCGGTCTAGCTGTGTAATTGAAGTTCCTCCTCAAGTGCGTAAGCGCTTACGTGGTTCCGCTCAACCCAGAATATACTTGAGATATTCGTCGTGTCGGTTTGACGATCACGTCATTGTTCGTCAATGTTTCAAATGCCTGGCTTTTGGTCATCTGGCCAAGGACTGCAAGTCCGCATCTCGTTGCGGGCACTGTTCCGGGTCTCATCAGTCTAAGGAGTGCTCTAAGAAGGCTGACGCACCTTGCTGCTTCAACTGCAAGGCGGCCAAGTATCAGGAGTCTTCTCACTCTGCCCTTGATGGTAAGAAATGCCCCATTCTCAACAAGCGTTTGACGGACAAGGTATGTAACATCAATTATGGATAGTACCTCCTCTGTAAGGCATGACTTCCTCACTGTCTGCCACGTAAATTGCCAATCTCTTATGGCTCATTGGGATGAATTTTGTGCTTTCTTTCGCAGGTCAGATTATCATATCATCTGTATGTCTGAAACATGGCTGAAACCTAGTAGCCCTGATGACATGGTCCGGCTACCTGGTTATCAACTTTTTCGATGCGATAGAACCGGACGTGGTGGGGGCGGTATTGGCTTTTATATTAAGAACTCAATTCAGGTTCGTGTCCTTGACTCTTCTGTTGAAGCGTATACACGCAAGCCTGAGTTCATCATCACCGAGGTATTGCCTGCTAATGCTTCCAAGCTGCTACTGGCTGTGGTGTATCGGCCACCGCATGTCGGTTTTCTTGATGAATTCATTACTCGTTACCTTGATCTTTCGCCTTTATATAACAACGTAATAATTATGGGAGATTTTAACACTGACATATCTAGGGATTCCTTCGACAGTAGGCAACTTCGTGGCTTTGTGGATTCTTCACACCTCTTCCTTGTGCAGCATCAACCGACCTACATTCTCAGAGATTCCTCCACATGGCTTGACCTCTGTATAGTGGATGATGCAGATAAAGTGATTGATTTTGGTCAACATGATGTCCCGTTCCTGTCGGCACATGATCTAATCTTCGCATCTTTCCGAGTCGGGGTACCTCGCCAGCAGCCTCGTGAGTTCACCTGTCGCGATTTCCGTAATTTTGACCGTCAAAGTTATTGAAAATCTTGAAAGCTTAGATTGGAACTCTTTCTACCTTTCGCAGTCTATTGACGATAAAGTCGAATTTTTAAACGCAGCTATTCTCAGGTGTTTTGATCGATTGGCACCTCTGCATGTAGTTCGCCTGCGCTCCTCACCTGCACCTTGGTTAACCCCTGAAATTAAACTTCTCATGGCTGAGCGTAACAAGGCGCGTAGGCTATGGCGCAGAAATAGATCTCCGTTGCTATATTCTAGCTTTAAAACGTTGCGTAACAAAGTACAACTTGCTGTGCGTTATGCCAGGAATGCCTATTATCTTAGTAAACTAGGTCCTCTCAAAGATCCACGGGAGGTCTGGAAAGAGTTTCGCAGCCTAGGTCTTATTCGGTCTCGTACTTCTGATCAGCCACTCGCTGTACCTGTGGACGAGCTCAACTTATTCTCTGCGCAGGCAGGTCTCAATAATCTTAGCCTACGTTCATCTGGTAACTGGTATTTGGGTGAACCGTAATACGACGACTTAAAGTTCTACTTTGCTGATATTTCTATGGAGGCCTTGATGAAATCTATCTTCTATACCAAGTCCGGCTCGAGTGGTGCAGATGGTCTCTCCTCGCACCTTATTAGATTAGCTCTGCCGGCGATCTTACCTCATATTCAGCACCTTCTTGCTTTTTCTCTAGCTAACGGTTGCTTTCCGCACGTCTGGAAATTGGCGCTTGTGTGCCCTCTTCCTAAAGTTAAATCTCCCTTATCTGTTAACGACTATCGTCCTATTTCTATTCTGTGTCCTCTTGCAAAATCCCTCGGGAGAATTGTTTTTGATCAGGTAACTGCTTTTCCCGAATCGCGTGATCTCCTCGACCCGTATCAGTCCGCTTATAGGAAAGGTCATAGCACTCACACCGCGCTTATTAGTATTACCGACGACCTTAGGCAGGCTATGGACTGTAGAATGGTATCCATCTGTGTCTTCTTCGACTTTTCTAAAGCCTTCGATCGTGTTTGTCATGAGCTTCTCATTGACAAACTTAGGCTTCTAGGTTTCTCGAACGCGTCGTTACGATGGTTTTGTGCCTACCTTACTTGTAGAAATCAAGCCCTTCGGTGTCTCGATAGTTCTGTCACCCAGTGGGTGCCTGTCATCAATGGTGTCCCACAGGCTTCTGTCTTGGGGTCCCTGCTCTTTTCTCTTTATTTGTGTGATTTTAAAGACTGTCTTAGGCACTGCAAACGGAACTTCTATGCTGACGACCTTGTCATCTACCATCATTGTCATCCTGATGCTCTGGCTGAAGGCATCGCCCTGGTCAATGAGGACGTTGATCGGATTGTCTCCTGGGCTTCTCGGAATGGGCTGCTTCTCAACTGCACCAAAACTCAGGCGATGGTTGTTGGCACCAAACGGTACATCAACGGGATCGACTTTTCTGCCCAACCTCGGATCATCGTAGATGGGAGCCCTGTCACCTTTACTGATCGTGCGAAGTACTTGGGAGTCGTAATAACAGGCACACTGTCCTGGAATGCTCATGTCGCTGAAGTCACCAAAAGAATGAACGGTACGCTTTATCGTCTTAAGCTCTGCCGGGAGCTACTGCCTTGCGTCCTGCGTGAGCACCTCGTCTCAACTCTGGTCTTTCCTCTCCTGGACTATTGTTACACTGTACTGCTGGATGTAACGGATGGACTCAACACCCAGCTGCAACGTGCTCTGAACTCATGTGTGAGATTTGTATTTGGAGCTAGAAGGGATGAACATATCACACCCTACTACGACAGGCTGAGATGGCTTAAAGTCTAATCCAGAAGGCAATACTTCCTTGGTTGCCTCACGTGCCAGATCATCAATACTGGTACTCCTGCTTGCCTATCGACTCACTTCACTAATAGTCATGCTCCCGGACGGAATCGAATAACTAGAGCACCTCTCGATCTTCTTCATGTGCCTCTATGCAGGACTGAGATCTTCAAGAATTCCTTCATGTTCGCTGCTCCATATTTCTGGAATAATCTTCCTCCGAACCTTAAGGCCACCAAGACCCTGCAGTCCTTCAAGAAAGGACTCTACGATCATCTTTTAATTAGCAATCATTAATTTCTGCATTTGCTTTGTATCTTTCTGCGTTATTTTTACTCTTTTGCTTTGTATTTTGCTACCTTATTTGCTTACTTATATGCACTATTTAGCTTCACCTATACACTTTCTCAATCTTTTTCTTATACACTCTATTTATTACTGTATAACTTAATTTTTATGCACTGACTGCTCTTATATATCTTTTTCTAATGTTTGTCAATTTTCTGTATAATACTGGACCAGCGCCTGAGGGGATTTTATCCCAGGGCGGCTAATAATCCTTTTTCTCTTCCTGACTCTGGACCTTTTTTTTTTACATTCTTTATGCAATTCTACGTTATGCAATTTTAAGGGACACGTGTCTCGGAGTTCTGCTTAGAATTGATTATTTTCGCGTAGACGCGCCATCAAGTATTTTAATTTCAATCAGACAACGTAGACGCTGAATATGAAATAAATTTTTAAACAGCTGCCATTCAGCGCCAAATTATTCGATTGGAACGGTTTTTTATTTTCAAAATGTGCGTAATTTCATAAGCTTTCGATAGCTTTTTTGATCGGCTGAAAATATTTAATATTTAAGTTTGAAAATTTTTTACTTTTTTCACTCTTTAGTAAATGTCCCCGTCAATTCTGAATATTTTCAGCCGACCAAAAAAGCTATCGAAAGCTTATAAATTTACGCACATTTTGAAAAAAAAACATTCAAATCGAATAATTTGGCGCTGAATGGCAGCTGTTTAAAAATTTATTTCATATTTCGCGTCTACGTTGTCTGATTGAAATTAAAATACTTGATGGCGCGTCTACGCGATAATAATCATTTCTAAGCAAAACCCGGGGACACGTGTCCCTTAAAACTGCATAAAGAATGTAAAAAAAAAAGGTCCGGAGACGATTGGCGATGGTCACTGTGCAAGGCTGATGGATTTCAGATGGATTCGGCCATGTAATAAATAGGTATAAAAGGAGACAATTTTTCATGAACACACATATCTGGTTAGTGCCTGACCGAGACCACTGTTTAATTACTAATTCAGATATACGCTTTATTAACTCGCTGTTCTGATTAATCGTTTACTTATTGACTGTTACGATTTCATTTTTTGAATAGAGTATGGCGGACGAAGCTTCAAAGTTAGCGGCGGAGTGGGAGAAAGTAAAGAAGTGCAGAGAGAGGTTAGAGGAGGAGAAGAAAGAAATAGAAAGATTAAAAGATGAGCTTATAGAAAAAGTAAACACAGCAGATAGAGACAGAAACAGAGTAAAGATAACAGGCATAGCGACAGAAAAGGCTGCAGACAAAGAGAGAGGAGACGAAGAAAAGACAATGGACAGACCGACAGACAAGAAGGCAGACAGAGGGCCCATTCGACTACGCAGGCCCATTCACGATTAAAGTCTCGCGAAATAAAACCGGGAAGGCTTGCCTGTGCCTTTTCGTTTGTCTAGCCACAAAGGCCATACACTTAGAAGTAGCCGCTGACTTGTCAACTACGGGATTTTTAAACTCGTTAGAGATTTATTGCACGGCGCGGAATTCCATCAGAATTATTCTCCGATAATGGCACAAACTTTGTAGGTGCGAGTAACGAATTAAAGGAACTCGCAACACTTTTGAAAACGGAGTCGGCAACACTAGAATACTGTGCTCGACAATCTATAAAGTGGAGTTTTATTCCACCATATGCACCTCACTTCGGCAGTTTATGGGAAGCAGGTGTAAAATCGGTAAAGACGCATCTACGGAAAATAGTTGGCAATTCATCACTTACGTTTGGAGAGTTAAACACGGTGTTTTGTCTAATCGAAGCTTGCCTAAACTCACGACCGCTATCGTCCATGTCAAACGATTCTAGTGATCTGACACCGCTTACTGCAGGACATTTCCTAATAGGGCAACCGCTCACTGCCGTACCTCAGCTTGAACTGCATGATGTTCCCGTATACAGATTAACAAGATACCAACGCATCGTGCAGCTGAAGCAACAGTTTTGGTCGCGATGGAGTCAAGAATACTTGTCTGAACTCCAACAACGCTCGAAATGGCAGCAGCCGCGAAAGGTTGAAGAACTCCAGGGCGCGATGATTCTGCTAAAAGATGATAACATACCCACTATGCAATGGCGCATCGGCAGAATCATAGAGGTCCATCCAGGAAAGGATGGAAAGGTTAGGGTCGTAACCATACGAACACGCAATGGGCTAACGAAAAGAGCCATCACAAGGGTGTGCCTATTACCTATTCAAAAAGACAATGAACACTAAGTGCCTAGACTTAAGCAACGAACATTGAAAGTAGGAACTTTCAAGGCGCGCAGGATGTTCGGTCCTCAAAGCCCGAATAGATTTAATTAATATTAATTCCTAGAAATAAGAAAACGTCACCCAAGGGAAGGCAAGCTGGAGGATAAAACCCAACGTTCCAAGTGTCCTGCGCATGTCAGGCTTGGAAACGTGTCAGAACAATAGCCGTGCTTGGGGAAAGTTGTCGGGAAAAAACGCTTATAAAATTAACAAAGGTAAAGGCCAATTTCGACGAACCAAACATTTATTTTGAAGGGATCGGTTGGGAAATACCCATGCACGTAGTAACCCGTCGAAACGCTGGTTCGCGCGGTCACTCACGGGGCCATAAACTCTGGCCGGTACCGAGTGACGCGGGCCCGCGGAAAGTCCCAAGATCACCACCCCCCGAGCGCGAGTGTGGCCAATCTTGCCTCCCCCAAAGACGGAGCCCCTCGCTCCTACCCTTACTCCTGCGTAGGGTAAGCACATAGTTTTTAAAGTTAGTTAATAAGGAACCGGCGAGCAAGAAGGTCCACTAGCACCGACTTGTCCTCGCTACTTTATCGGACTCCCGATATCTACACTTATAGATACCGGTTAGACACCTACTTAGTCATACGTAGCTCAAGAGATTGCAAGTTTCTCTTGGAGTTCAAATTAGATGCGTATACATAGACCTACTAGTGTCTAGAACGCGTTGCACATGTATCTGTAGTATAGTTTTGTAAATAAATCAGTTTGTTGTTTATAAAATTATTGCAGTATACTAATTCACGATAAGAAAATAAATTCGACTCAAGAGCACTTCGTCCTGAGAACCCTACAGTGTGCCTTAGATATAACTGGTCTACTCGTCATCAATGGAATCGCGACGGACGACGTGGCGGCGGCAGCCGTGGCGAACGAGGTGGGAGGGGTGGTCGCGGAAATATATATATACAGTAGACTCCCGTTGAGTGTTCCCCCGTTAAGTGTTCGCTTTCGTGGAATTTCGACGTTTTCGGCATATTTCACAGAATCGACAGATTCCCCACTCTTGCGCCGTGTTTCTATGGGTGATGTGGTTGCAGCCGCCTATTCTTTTGTTAGTTCGATTATATTGTGTAGTATTTCCGAGAACTAGTAAGCGTAGTGGGGGCTCCATTTAAGTGCGCATTTCTCCGAATTTAGGTTGTCTACAGCCCCGAGTATGAGCACTTAACGGGAGTCTACTGTATTTACAATGCATAATTTTATAATACCGAAAAAGTTTCTTTAATAAAGATGAGCTGTTTGATAAAGCCTGTTAACAATGTCAAGATTATTACGTTTTAATTATTCCACTTTTTTTTCTTTTTAACTTTTTAATAGAAACAACGACACTATAACTATCGTATTCACATGTAGTATCGATGTGTATTTATATGTATTGCGACGGTGGTTTCGATTTTCAGATGGTTGATCTAAAAAATCGTGCCCTTCGGCGTTTACTTTAATGATTCAAAAAATACAAGAAAAATTAATTCGTTGGGCGCCAGACGTTTTCACGTCACTCGAAATACAAAATATACTAAAGAATTAGAGTTTACGGCGGAAATTGCCAGATAGCTCAGAATTATACTCGACTAAAGAAAGTAGAGTGGCTGGATTCACCAAATAATTACGCAACCAGGAATATTTAACAAAGCAAGACCGATTTATTATTATTTTCGGGACAAGCATAAAATAATCAGTATCAATGCGGGAATATGTGTAATTAACAAACCATAAATCAGAGAAGAAGCTATACGGTACAAAATATAATTCAGAAAAAGTCAGATAAATTTCGGGAAAGAAACAAATCGTGTACGAGAACTAGATTCTTGAAAAATACAACCAAATATAACAGAATTCGTAGCAGCTCAGCTCGATACAATATTAAATTTGAATCTACAGGAATTAGACTAATTTTAGCCTGAGGATCAAATTAATTCCTCGCTAGAAAAACTCTAAATTATACAAAACTTGCGATTAAGAATCGATCTTAACTAATAAATTACAAACTAAATAACAAATACTTGCTTCTACGTTCGCTAGCTCTGGAAGTTACGCTCGACCGTTCAATCGATATCAGAAAAACTATTTCATGTAGAACTCAGCTAAAGATACTAAATCACAGTTATAAGCATTTTAATGTTTAAACAATTATTAGAAGAGATTTCGGGAGATTTCGGTCAAAAAGTCAATAAATAAATCATAAGTTGTAAATGGTAGGTGATACAAAAAAGATTATTTCACAAAAAACACAATTTCACAATTTCACTTAAATCGACAAAAAACAAATTGATGAATCAGCGACGAGAAAAAATAGGATTAACAGATTAAAATTAACAATAATATTAATTATGTACATATGTATGTATATTAGGGTGCTTCGTTTTAGACGAGTTTTTTTTTTTAGTCTATTCACGGAATAATGTTCTAAACATATAAAAACAAATTCTCATAAAATACGAACTCTTAATTTTAATTCTAAGAACTCGCGAATTTGAAATTTTCCCATTTGATTAACACGTAAATTTTGATTTTTTGTTTCAATTATCTATAGCTTCGTGGCATTTCATGATATTTAATCGGCAATAGGTGGAAAGGACAGAAGAATCTTTCCTCTTTAAAAGTGTGCGTAGCCAATTTATGTTTTGTAACCATTAAAAAGTACTAAAATCTCGAATAGAACAGCGATTCTTCCAATTTTGAAATGCTTAATTGGATTTATCTCGAAAACTACTAGCTCTACGGTTATGACTTACATGACTTTTTTTGTAGTATATCGAATTTCCTATAAAAAGTCCCATACAATTTTGTTGTAAAGTTAGTGGTTTACGAGAAAAATAAAAAAAAAAAACATGAAATTTCAGAGAAAATTGGCGTCAAGATGTTTTATCGGGCGAGGCCGATTACAAAACATAAATTGGCTACATACACTTTTGAAGAGGAAAGATTCCTCTGTCATTTCCACCTACTTCCGATTAAATATCATGAAATGCTGTGAAGCTATAGATAATTGAAAAAAAAGAATTAAAATTCACGTGTTAATCAAATGGGAAAATTTCAAATTCATTACGCGAATTCTTAGAATTAAAATTAAGAGCTCATATTTGATGAGAATTTGTTTTTATATGTTTAGAACATTATTCCGTGAATGGACCAAAAAAAAAAAACTCGTCTCAAACAAAACACCCTAATGTATATTGTTACCAAATAACTACTGGCGTTTAGTAAAAGGATACTCCGATTCCGTTTAATAAGATAAAATTTTCAATATTTTAAATAGGACACTACCGAGTAGGGATTCTGTAAGATGTATTGATAAATTATAGTTATCATAATTTTAAGTTAGTTATCCAAAAGGTAATTCCGATCATAAGTCATAGATACACTTACACTCGCACAGTCAAGCATTTGGCGAGTAATAATTAAGGTTTGGGTCGAACCAGCTATTTAACAACAGTCGACCGAGCCACTACGAAGTCATCATGTCACCGACTGAATTTGCTGACATATTGGGTCTCTGTTGGAAGTCATTTATTTCTCTTCTGAACATTGTTAGATTCTGCGTGAACCTGGAAATTAAAGACACGCAAGCATTACGTTAATAAAAATTTGTTGTGAAAGATATAACTTTACACTTTCAGACCAGAATACAACAATTTATACACAACTTGTGGGGAAGGTGCGATCCTACAGAAATAAATCCTACAGAGCTGAAACCCTACAGAAAATATCCTACAGTTATTCCTATACAAGTATTTGTTGACACGTGGCAATCCTACAGAATAAAAATTCCGTTTCGACCGATAGCTACAGAATGAATTTCGGCGCATACCTACAGAAATAAGTTCCGTCAGAAAACTATGGCAGCACGGAGCAATCCTTCCTTTCGATTTTTAAGATTTTTCAAATTTTAAAATTCTGCCAATTCATCATTTTTCGAAAAAATTTTTCGAAGTATATTTTTTTCACAGCCCCGAATATCCTCTTTAAAACAAACCCAAGCCCATTCTTGTAACTATAATAGTTTTCAAGGTATTTGAAAAATAAACTTGAAGAATTCGAAAAATGGTGAAATGTTCAATTTTGCATAACTTTCGAAAAAAAAATTTGTAATTTTTTTCCTTGGGCAGGACTTTGTTTTATGATGAAAGAAAACTTCTGACAAAAAATCATCCAAATCGAAAGGGGTCGATTCCAACCATTGGTCGATATGACATGGAATGACCCATATACAATCATGAAACTCGGTCCTATGGCATGGGACTTACGCGTCTATAGTACAGCTAATTATGTCTTCGTGTGTGAATCCCAACAGTAATCCTGTGGTGGCGGAAAACCTCACGTTTTCACGCATGAAATATTGCATGCAACGGGCACGCGAACAAGCTAGGCCGGCAATTCCGGCAAGTCTACGCGAGCTGAGCGACGCTCTCACGAATTACGGACCTACGGCTCAAACATACCGTGGCCTGGTTGAGGGGACCGATGGCTCCGTTGCCCTGATATTCGCGGCTGATGAAATGCTGCAAGCCCTCGGAACTTGCACCGAAATTTATGTGGACGGTACTTTCAAGGTGAGATTGATGGAAATCGTATCAGATTTGTATTCATATGGGGCGACTTTCGCTACAGCACGTGTTTTAAGAAGGCTCTGCGTACGCAAAACTCTCGTATGCCGAGTAGATATTGCGATCAGTCAAGCGGCATATCATTCGAGATTATTTAATTGCATTGGATAATTGTGTCAATTCACTATCAAAAATATAATATAAAACATTGAAAAGATCAAAATTAAAAACCTTAAATATCAAAAATTATTTATAAAAAATTAAATAGAGTATCATCAGTAGATCGGATTGTGAGATTTACATTCTAAAAGAAGAATTAACCGCATTCACACCTCTTTGCATTAAATCACATGTAAAATCGTAATTGATTTAAATATCTTTTGCAGGTGGCACCGCACAATCCGACCATCGTGCAGTTATACACGATACATATGAGAGTGATGGATACTGTGAGTCCTAGCTTTATTTTGACCTTGTGGTATCAATATATTGAAAGTACTCCAATGAGAAATTAATATGGAATTATCCAATGGATGCTTTAGGGTATAGCGGCAGTCTACACCCTTTGCAGTGCCCGGACTAGGGCATTATACCGCGCCATTCTTACCAGAGTGGCGGACCTAGCGGCCGGACTATCTAAGAATCTCCGATTCATAATGGGGGATTACGAGCAAGCGGCTATGAGCGCCTGTCGGGAGGTGTTTCCCGAAGCTGCGCTGCATGGGTGCTGGTTTCATTTCAACCAGGTAAGAGATGAACGATAATTTCCACATTTTTCATTGTGAGCATGTATACGGGGGCTGCTACGAAATTTCTCATCGTTACTTGTTAACACGCCTTACTGAGGAAATGGCAACGCCTCGGACTCGCCAACGCGCCACCGTCGGTTTTGACGATGGCCATGTCACTGCCACTGGCTCCGGCTGACCGTTTCGAAGAGGGAGTTGGTCTGCTGGCAAATCTAGCAGACGAGGTCGCCGACACACATCCGTCAATATTGATATTTATGCGGTACCTGCGTACCCAATGGGGTCCGCTTGCGGACGTCGTGAGCGTCCACGGTTGCCCGTCGAGAACGAATAACTTAGTGGAAAGCTTCCACAACGAGGCTAAGCGGAAACTTGGGGGCCTCCACCCGAATATTTGGAAGTTTATCGGTATGTTATTTTTCGTATTTGCGTTAGACTGGTTGCACACCAAAATATACATGTGATATACAGTGAAACCTCTCTTAACGGACACCTCTCAACAGCGGACACCTCTTTATAACGGACAAGTTGAAAATCCCCGGCAGAAAAGCATTGTCTTTAATGGACAATATACCTCCTAATAACGGCGGTCTTAATAACGGACGCGGACACTGCCGGGAATGCAGTTTTCCATGAAAAAACCTCTTAATAGCGGACACGGCGGCAAAATTCCCAGTTCGTTCATTGCACGGCCGTAGCTCAATTTTCATCAAAACCGGCGACAAATTATTTACACCTATCAATTTTTAGGGTAATCGCGTTACATTATTCCGAGAAACTTTTCTCAATAAATTTTTGAAATCCGAGTGCTTTCAGGGGGTGAAAAAACGGTCAAAAATCGAGACGTCAAAACGTTTTATTTCGTTTGTAATAGTGTTTCGAAGATGTACTTCCATTGAAACTTTCGTCTATTGAAATACATGTTTCGTTTGTATGTTTATCCGCAATAGAATACGACATATTTGTGCTATAAAAAATGAGCCATTTTCTCAATAACGGACACCTCTTAATAGCGGACAAGATTTCCGGTCCCGAAGGTGTCCGTTATAGGGAGGTTTCATTGTAATATACAAACAATCTTCTCCAATACTCAGAACATCTGTCGGAGTTGGTAATCGACCAGGGAATTGATTTGACGCGATTACGGAACGGTGGTCGAGCCAGGCGAGCGCGTTTGGTACGCAAGATGGCGAGGGATGCTATGATCAGAGACGCCCAGCATGACCTAGGCGTGGGCAGGTTTGTGAGAGGCAGATAGTATATCTGATTAGGGTGTTTAAAAAGAAAATAAATATTTTTTGTTTTTAGGTCTCATGGTCTCAAAAGTTACTTTGAGATGCAATGAAAGTTCTCCTAAAATTTCAGCACGATATCTTAAAAATTGAGCTGGCGCTTGAGAAGTCTTTTTTCCCATTTAAAATACACGTGAACAATTTCGTTTTTCATTTTTCGTTGCGAAATCCAGAAAAAAAATTTTGTTCACAATTCTTACTAGCACTGTTTTATAGGAAATTAAATTCTCTACAAAAGTGTACTGAATAGTCATATTCGTAACTATGATAGAAATATAGTTACAAGTCTCCAAAGATTAAGAGAAAAAAAATTGAGAATTTTTTTTTTTTTTATGTGTTATTATCGTTTTTGCATTTTTGTCATTAAATCGATGGCATAATTTTTTTTTCGAGTTTGACTTGCCAGCTGAAAAAATCTGAAACCCGGTTTTTTTCATTCACTTTACGAGCATGATAAAATAATTCTTCCTCGTAGAGAATTTAATTTTCTATGAGAGCTGGCAAGTCAGAATCGAACAAAAATTATGCTATCAATTTAATGACAAAAAGGTAGAAACGATAATAACATAAAAAAACAACAAAAAAAAATTTCTCAATTTTTTTTCTCTTAAACTTTGGAGACTTGTGATGATTCTATCATAGTTACGAGTATGACTATTCAGGACAATTTTGTAGAGAATTTAATTTCCTATAAAATAGTGCAAGTCAAAATTGTGAAAAAAAAAATTTTTTCTGAATTTTTCAACGAAAAATGAAAAAAGGAATTGGTCACGTCTATTTTAAATGGGAAAAAAGACTTCTCAAGCGCCAGCTCAATTTTTAAGATATCGCGCTGAAATTTTAGGAGAACTTTCAATACAGTTCATAGTGACTTTTGAGACCATGAGACCTCAAAACAAAAAATATTTGTTTTTTTTTGAAACACCCTAATATCTGATACTGAGTATTTTCAATTTTGAAGCAATTTTTTTTCTTTCTTTCTTTGAGCCTATCCAGTAACGATCCAAAGAGACATTTGAGTGGTTTTTTCGAATATCTACATGGGTTCGGACTTCACGGTCTAAAAGATCTTTCAAACCTTGGGGCAATGTTGTGTACGATGACAAAAGTACATGTTATTTTTTTCAATTTTTTTTCATCCAACCGTTCGATTGTGATAGCAAAGTGGATTCCCAATTTTTCTTAAATATTGTTTCAGATTTGCTTTTTAATCGCTATAAACTAAAGAGAAAAATCGGAATTCCCAACACGTAATTTTATGGTGAAAACTCTCTGCCTTTCAAAGAAAATATTACGAATTCTGTTAAAATTCGAAAAAGCTTTGAAAAACCTAATTTTGTGACGAAAATCGATATTTAAGCATCTTGCCCCATCTGGATATTTTTGTTTGTGTTATGCTTGAAACCCTGAAAATTGTTGCAATTTCCCGAGTAAACTTCAAAGTGGGAAATTTTTGGGTTGACCCGGTTGTATATCTGGTATAGCCCCCAAAAACACCTCAGGTGCAAAAACCTGCACCAAATGCATTAATTTTTCAAGCTATACCTACGAAAATGCATTCTCTATCTGAAAAAGTATTGCAGTCAGATCTTATCACCAACTAATTGTACAGGGCATCAATTTGACATAAGTAGTACTGAAAAAAATCAAATGAAACCATGGAAATTCGGAGGTAGTGGTACTTCACGTGCCGATGCTCATACATATATGTATATTGCCGTAAGAACATTAACGTAGCTCGATTTTGATTTTTCCTTTTTTTATTGTGATTTTATTTTTCATTTTTTACATCATTACTTATGTCAAATTACTGTCCTTTACTTACTTGGCAATAAGATTTGATTTCAATACTTTTTCAGGTAGGGAATGCATTTTTGTAAGTTTATTGGTTGAAAAAATTAATGTACTTGGTGTAGGTTTTTGCACCTGAGGTGTCTTTGGGGGTTATAGCAGTACAGAGTATATTTACAATTTACTTGATTCGGGGTGAACCCGAGGCTTTTCTAATTTGAAATTCACATGGCAAATTGGTAAAAATCCTCTGCAGGATTTCAAAAATAATACGAACAAAAATATCCTGGTGGGGCAGGACGCCTAGAAATGGATTTTTGTCACAAAATTGAAGTTTCCACAGCTTTCTTGAATTTCCAAGAAATCAGCATTATTTCCTTTGGAAAACTAAGAGTTTTCACCGTGAAATTATGTGTTTGCTATTTCAATGTTTTTTTCTAATTTATAGCCATTAAAAGCGCAAATCCGAGCTGATACGTATGATAAAACAAATCTTTATTTGGCTTCAAAATAATAAAAAAAATATAAGGAAAAACATAACCGCGATCGGAATAGGCTTAAAATTCGTAAAATTTCCAATAGTTTTTTTAAGATTTCTTTCAAAAAAATCAAAAAGGACATACAGGATGAAAAAAAAGATTTTTCAGTTTGAAATTGTAGAAAGACTCGAAATCGATATCGAATAATTCTATAAATATTTTTCTCTAAAAGTACGTTCCAAGACGAAAAGATCGATGTAGTTATTTTTATCGATACCATACCTTTCTCCAAAGTTATATGCGTTTGAAATTTTGGAAGGTACGATTTTCTGAACATTCGTAGGTCGAGGATGGATTGAGTTAAAAATCTGAAATAAATCATGAGTGCGACTTCAAATGGGTACTGAAGATTGAAAAAAAATCGGCCAAATTAAAAATGGTCGGAGTCAGAGGCTCGGTGACTTCGCATGGAAAGCCCCATATGTTCGATATTCATTCCTCCGCTATTATCAGGCATCCTTCAATTTTATCTTTTTTACACTCATGAAACTCAGTACTGTAGTATGAGATTTGCATCTATAGCGAATTATGTCTTCACGCGTGAATTCCAATTTTATTGCAGAAATCCTGTAGTGGCGGCAAATATCTTACATACACGAATGAAGTATTCGATGCAACGGGCGCGTGCAAAGGCCAGGCCGGCGATACAGGGAAGTATGCAGGAACTTGGCGACGCCCTCGCGGATTAGCCACCCACGGCGGAAACATGTCGCGGTCTGGTTGAGGGGGATGATGGCTTAGTGGCCTTGATTTTCGCTAGTGACCGGATGCTGCAAACTCTTTCAACCTGAAATGTATACGGACGGCACATTTAAGGTGAGATTGATAAAAGTGATACTAGATTTGAATTGATAAAGCGGGTTTCGCTGCAGCTTCTGCTTTGGAGGTTTTGTCGATATGGAACTCTCGAATGCTTAACAAATAATTTAATCCGTAACGCGGCATATAATTTGAGATTTTTAAATTACATCAGATATTAGAATTGCATCGAAGATGATTATCAATCGATTGAATTGGGAAATTAGCGTTCTACCGGAACGATTATTTCTATTGATACCTGTGAAACAAATCACGTGAAAAGTCATACTTGATTTGAACATCCTTAGGTGGCACCACACAATCCGGCGATCGCCCAATTATATACAATCCACATACGGGTAATAGACACAGTGAATCACAGCCTTATTTTGATTCTGAGGTACAGATATGCTCCAATCATAGATTAATATAAAATATTCCAATCGACTTTCAGGGTATAGCGGCAGTGTATGTGCTGTGCAGTTCTTGCACGAGATCACTGTACACTGCAATATTCAATAGAGTGGTCGATCTCGCGCCCGATCTGTCGGACAATATCCGATTCGTCGTGGGCGATTATGAGCGCGCGGCTATGACGGCCTGTCAACAGGTCTTTCCTGAAGCCGCCATACATGGATGTTGGTTTCATTTTAATCAGGTAAATAATCAACAAATATATTTACATTTCCATCGTAACGTACAGGGGTCGCTACGATTTTATTTATTTTTTAATTCAACTCGTTATCAGGCCTCATTGCAAAAATGGCGCAATCTCGGACTGACGAACGCACCGTCATCGATGTTGGCGATGGCCATGGCGCTGCCGCTGGCTCCTCCCGAACGCTACGACGAGGGTATTGCCTTGCTGACCGGTATCGCGGACCGAGTGGCCGAAGCGCATCCCCCGGCTCTAGTATTCATGCGATATCTGCGCACGCAATGGAGCCCACTCGCTGCGGTAGTCAGCGTTTATGGTTGTCCGTCAAGGACGAACAACCTCGTGGAAAGTTTCCATAATGAGGCAAAACGGAAGCTTGGAGGCCTATACCCAAATATATGGAAATTTATCGGTATGCTATGTGTTGTCTTCTCGTTGGATTGCTGACAAGTCGAATGTACATTGATAATATCCGAATAATTTTTATCAATACTCAGATCACCTATCGCAGATGATGACGGACCAGGGAATTGACCTGGTTCGGGTGCGGACCGGAGCTCGACCCGGGTGACCGCGTAACGTATCCAATATGGTGAGGGAGACGATCATCAGAATCGCACAGCACGACCTCAGCGTTGGGAGGTATGTAAAGGGCACGTATTATAAATAGTCTCTGATATAGACCATTTTCTGACCAATTTGGCAAAGTTTTGTTACTTTATTTTTTCATCCTTTGAGCGAGCTACAGCACCGACATAATGAAACATCTACATCTTTCTGCATTCACTTATCATAAATTATCAGAAATTTCGCCCTCTGTAACTTTAAATACACATATGAATGAAAGTTATAATCAAAACACTGAATCCCCTGTCCCCATCAAGGTACAGTTTGAGAGTCTTTCTGACCCGATGCTCGAACCGGACAGCCAATTTTGTCGCAGCGATACAGAATGCAGAGCCGGACCCGGAAGGTCAGTAACATAACGATTACTGATATCGTACCATAATTATCAACTATGTCATATATCGTAACATATGCATACGTCTGTTGAACGCAGCACAAGAACAGGATTTAGTTGAGCCTGGAGTGATGGCTGCAGGTGAGCCGGAAATAGATCGACCAGGTAGAATTTTTAATATACCTGTTATGCGATATCCGTGGTTTTATCAACAGCTCATTGTATTGACTGCTCTGAACGTCCTTGATCGCATACGTAACACGATAACAAAACTTTCTATTAGATCGCCGACGAGCCGCACCCGGGAATAGGGGTCGTGGGGCTAGGCGTATCCCAGAAGTGGCAGAGGCGCAACCGGAGGAACCTGACGCATTGCGCCCGGAAAATAACAGGGCCCGTGGTCGTGGCCGTGGTCGTGGGGTTGAAGATGAATCTCCACATGTTATAGTCAAAGAAGCCGAAGAACCTGAACCAAGGCTCCCACAGCCAGGTGAGAAGCAGCCCCGCGATCTTAATTTTGCAATTTCGAGCAGCTTGCCATTGGCGAGATGCGTTGAATACGAATTTGCACCCCAGAAATTATTCTCAAACAATAAAAGGAAAGACTTGAAGTGATTGGAATGGTAGAATAGAATCCGTTTGAAACTTTCAATTATTTCTCAAAAGTTCAAGTTGCGATTAATTTATTCAAATCCCAAACCCGGCTGGCTCCAAGTTTGAAATTTATTCATTATTTTAAATAAGTTTGACAAATTTTCTGGACGGAATACCAAATGAACAGATCATTGAAGAATTTTTTTACAAAATATTGACTTATTTGTCTGTATATTACGCACCTGTTCATAAATCGGCATGAATTATATGACTTCAAACTACTGGTTCCTATATATGTAAAGAAAAAGTCTTTCCTTTAAATTTTCCCGCGCTCTATAAAGCGTCGGTATAGTAGAGCAAAACTGGAACAATGAGAGATAAGAGTCTCCATAATGACTAGCCGAATGACACGTACAATTAATAAAGTCGGGTTAGGTTGCTAATAAAAGTGATTAATAAAATTATTTGTGTTCAAGATTCGACATTACGAATTATAAGCATTAAATGTCGTTTCTTTTTACAGGTCAGGTTTTGTAATTGACGAGATTTAATCACGTATGATAGTAAACTGATGGAAAATGATAAATCAATATTCTTTTTACAGAGAAACTCAATTGTGTTTTTATTCACTGATGTCGATTGAACCCAGATAAAAATAAAATAATCTTATATATATAAATATATATATATATATATATATATATATATATATATATATATATATATATATATATATATATATATATATATATATATATATATATATATATATATATATATATGTATATATATATATATATGTATGTATATATATATATGTATGTATATATATATATGTATGTATATATATATATATATATATGTATATATATATATATATATATATGTATATATATATATGTATATATATGTATATATATATATATGTATATATATATATATATATATATATATATGTATATATATAAATATATGTGTATATATATATATATATATATATATATGTATATATATATATATATATATATATATATATATATATATATATGTATATATATATATGTATATATATATATATGTATATATATATATATGTATATATATATGTATATATATATATGTATATATATATATGTATATGTATATATATATGTATATATATATATGTATATATATATATATGTATATATATATATATATGTATATATATATATATATGTATATATATATATATATATATGTATATATATATATATGTATATATATATATATGTATATATATATATATGTATATATATATATATGTATATATATATATATATATATATATATATATATATATATATATATATATATATATATATATATATATATATATATATATATATTACGTTCTTACAGAAATCCGACTAGATGGTGACGCCGAAGACCCGGAAGAGCGACACCCGAACGCGTGCTGCGTCCGTTATGAGGGACCAGCAACTCACGCGTTTATACCGTGCGCGCATCAATGTTTTTGCGCGAATTGCGCACAGCGCAGCGCTGATAGATGTCCGTTATGTCGGACCCCATTCACCGGCGTATACCGGATAAGGATTGTTAATAATTGAAGTAGCTTCCATAAAACAATTCAAAAAAATCCCTAAATACTATACAGTACAACTCCGATTAACCGTCACTCTTTTTACCGTCAGTTTCTGTTATCCGTCTATTCGATTGACCGCCACGGTCCCGGTCCCGAGCTTGACGGTTAATCGAAGTGGTACTGTACTATAAATGTTAAATCTCTTGTCAAAAAAAAAAAAAATCAAATATAATTGTTTCAGAATTCATATTCCGATTATTATTTTTAAATAAATTATCAATATAAATAATATTAGGATTATTCATTTCCAAACAAATTATTAAATTAAGTAATGAATATATTATCAAAAATGAACATTGATGTGCAATAAGAAAGGCAAGTTCTGTAAATAAACAAATAAAAATAATAATATATCATTAAAATATTTTTATTAATTGTTATGGATATTAGTAATCATCCCAAGTGATTGATAGATTGATAAATGATAATTAATTGGATAGAGGGTTGGTTAATTCGTATAAATGCTCCAATAAATGTAGATAATACTGCTGAGATATAAATAATTGTATGATTATTGCACTCGGGTTCCCCAAACTCCGTAAGGGAGCGCAGGGAACAAGGTTGAGTGCCATCCGGGCGCGTCTCCGGGTGGCGGATAGTAGAGCGGCCAGGGGAAAAACGGATCAACGACCCCGGGGACCAGGCTGCCGCGAGGTAACCGGAAAACGGGGCTGCGGCCGCGGACACCCTGGTTAGTCGGTGGCTATAAGCGAACCGGCCCAGGGGAGCGAAGGCCCTGACCGCGGACCAACTCCCCAAGCCAAGGTGGACGCAATCGTGCCGAGGGCTGAATGGTACTAGGGAATAGTGCCTCTAACGATGCCCTTGGGGCACCAGACGACACCCCATTGTATCCAGCCTTACTCTCACACGGCAGGCTCTGTGGGGGTGGACCTTTTAATTCCTGCACTCTCGTGGGACCAATTATGGATTCAACAAACAAAAAAGAAGAGATAGCAGGAGACGCGAAGTCAGGAGGGCTCAGCGCTGAGGATGGCTCCGAGGAGGCATTCTCACCGGCAGGGCAGGGCAGGGCTGCGGGGACGGTGGGCTATCTGCGGACCTGGAGGTTCTTGTCTCTATGGCTCGCAGAGGCCTGTCGGTCTCGTGAACCGGGCCTTCAGCCCAAACACAAGGAGTGGTAGAGGAGGGCTCAGTCCCCTTGGGGACCAGGACCACCGATACCACCACAAGAACCTTTAAAAAGGCCAGGCGCTCGGGGGCGGAGAAGAGAAGGGCAAGGCGGGCCAGGCTGGCTGCCGAGTTCTCCTCTGAACTGTCCCTGGGGACGGCTCTTGATAAAGGAAGGCTCACCGGGGCGGGGGGTTCAGTTTCTGGGTCGCCCACATCCGGTGGGACTAAGACATCCACTCCGAAGGGGACCGGGGGCTTAGGCACTAAGAGGCCCAGGCCCGCGGACAGTACCCCTCCGGAGGTTTATCAAGCCCTGAAGAGGGGCAAGGACAACACCCTGAAGCCGGCAAGTTTCAAGGAGGCGGTCGTGGGCAACAGTAGGGTGGATGTTGCACCCGCCGGCTTTCCCGCGGCCACTCTAGGCTCCGGTGAGGGGAACCTGGTGGTGCAGGCGCTGTGCGCGGCGTTGGATTCCATCCCGGCTGGGATGGAGGTCCCCCGCGTCGACCAGTACCGGTACGACCAGGAAGCTCTGTGGGTGACCTGCTCGGACGAGAAGGCGCTCACGTGGTTGAAGGCCACAGTGCCGACCTTGGTACCCTGGGAGGGGGCCTCACTTCAGATTCTGGAGAGGGGACTACTGCCCAGGCTTACCAGAATGACAGCGTCCTTCCCCGGAATACCGGAGAAGAACGAGGTCATCCTCACAAGGCTGAAGCGCCAGAACCCCGGACTCCAGACCCACCTGTGGAGGGTCTGGAACCGGAAAGAGGGGCCGAAATCGGTTCTCTTGGTTCTTGGCGTAGACGCCAAGTCAAGGGAGGTGCTTAGGGCGGGGGGACTACTGGCCCACTTCGGCATCAGGAGGGTCTCCTTCAGGGAGGCTCACCGAGGGCAGAATGTGGAACAAAAGGCTCCCGGCACGGCACAGACTGTGGCCAAGGTTACTGCAGCGACGGTGGCGGCATCGGATGCGGCTCCGACTCCGACAGTGGAGAAGGGACCCTCCGAGGTCGCGTCCGCGCCGGAGGGGGTGACGGTCGCAGGTAGCTCGGGACCACCAGGGCAGGGCTCGAAGGCCTCAAGGAACCAGGGGATCACTCCTTGGTACTCGTGGAAGCCGGGCCCCCCAGGAGTAAAGGAGGAGGTCCTATGAGACCCAGAGGTCACTCTTCGAGGGCCTCTGAAATAGAGAGGACCGACAGGAGCAGCATGTAGGTGGGGGTCCAAAGGACCCTACCTCACGCTGCCACAGGGACAGAAAAGGCGGCTCAGGAGCGTTCCAAGACGGGGGCTCCCGGGCCGACGGAGGAAGCTCGGTAGACAGGACTCCTCCCGCCAAGTCTAGGCGGTGACGACACGTCGGGTTTTTGCAATGACTGCTGTTGGATAAAACGGTAGATCACTGAGGTTAAGTTTAAATAATATATATTCAGAAGAAGAGTTACATGTCGGCAGAGCACGCCGCTCGCCTCGGAGTCTTACAGTAGAGTGTACAAAGTAAAAGATGCGTGAGACTTGCGCTACAATCACGCCATACACTTAGGTGGGGGAACATACATATACGCACTTACATAGTGTCGCGTTCCAAGTTCAGACTCATACATGTGCACTATAAGTATAGGGAGAACTCTGACGTTCAGATTCTCTTTTGTACAACATACAAGCTACTATTCTTAACACGCCTCCTTAGCTTTATGTTGTACATAATTTGAATATTTACATTTTTTACTTATTCATTAATAAACAATTTCGCATAGAATTTTATTTCTTACATTTCAAATTAATCTTAACGCTTTTCTATTTTTTATAAACTTTGTTTTGTCTAGACTCTTGGTTAACATATCAGCTAAATTTGAGCTTGAATCTATTTTTACAATGTCTATTATGCCTTTTTCATAGTTTTCATTTATGTAGTGATACTGTACTTCGATGTGCTTTGAGTTTTTTGTAAAGTTTCCGAATTTTGCAATCGCAATTGCACCTGAGTTATCTTCGTACATATTAATTGGTTTTTCGTATTTTACATCAAATGATTCGCTTAACAAGTTTTTTACGAACAATACTTCTGTTACTGCTTCTGACATAGCAGTATATTCGGCAAAAGTTGAACATTTTGTTACTGTATTTTGCTTATGAGTTTTCCAGAAAATCACATTTCCGTCAAGTCTAATTACGAAACCTGTAGTAGATTTTCTGTCTACGCTATCACCTGCGTAATCAGAGTCTACCATACAGTCTAATATTTCAGATTTAATAGTATCGCAATATGTTAATTTCAAGTCTTTAGTCTTATACAAATATTTCAAAATTCTCATAGCATACTTATAATGTGTTCGATCATAGCAACTTTGGTAACGACTTAAATAGTTGACACTATATGATATATCTGGCCTTGTGCCTGTACTTATATACATATAGTAGTTCGCCAATCAAATTTCTGTACTTAATATTTTCGTCAATTTCATTTGCTTGTTCTAATTTTAAATTGGATTCCATTGGAGTGTCATATAATTTTGCATTTTCTAAATTATATTTTGTAGCTAAAGATTCGATATATTTTGTTTGACTCAAAGTCATTTTATCTCTTTTATCATTATAGTCTATGTCAATACCTATATACTGGCTAATTTTGCCCATATCTTTCATTGCAAATCTTTCCATCAGACTAGTTTTTACTTGATTTATTTTGTTTTTATCTCTACAACAAATTAAGAGATCATCTACAAAGACTAGTATATATATCGGAGCTTTGCTTGTATTGTTTACATATAAACAGTAGTCATAATTGCTTCTTACAAAATTTAAACTTTCTATGAATTTATTAAAGCAATCATACCAAGCTCTTGGACTTTCTCTGAGTCCATAAAGTGCTTTTTGCAATTTGCAAACTTTATTGTTACCAGTTTCATAACCTTTTGGTTCATTAATATATACTTCTGTTTTTACGTGACCATTTAAAAATGCTGTCTCTACGTCCATTTGTTCTACAAATAAGTTATTTTTGCAGCAAAACGACAATAAAATTTTCAATGTTTGCATTTTACCTACTGGCGAATAAACATTTTCAATGTATTCTTTTTGTTGAAAACCTCTTACAACTAATCTTGCTTTATATACATTATTGTTTTTCTTTTTGTATACCCATTTTACATCAATGACTTTTTTATCTTTTGGCCTATCAACAATTTGCCATGTATTATTTTTCTTTAGACTTTTCATTTCAGAATACATCGCGGTTTGCCATTGTTTGTATTCGCTGGAGTTTAACGCCTCCTCGAATGTATTTGGTACATTTGCATCTACATAGTTTACATAAATAAAATGTGTTACGGGATTTCCAAGTCTATCAACAGGACTTTTCTTTCTATTCGACGTTCTTTTTATAGTTAAGTTTTGACTAATTTCATTTTCAATTTCGGTATTATTTTGGTGATTATCTCTACTTTCCCCGAAGGTCTGTGTAGAGTATAATTGATCAGTTTCGCTCAAATTTACATCATTTTCAGCAATTTCAGATTCGTTTTCAAGTATTACATTTTCTATATCTTCTGATTTGCTGTTTTCCAAATCTCTATCTTTTTCGTCATCATTCTTTTCTAAACAAATTATTTGGGTATTTTCTTCAACTACTTGTACAATGTTTAGCATTAATTATCTCACCATTAACTAAGACTCTATAACCATTTTCAAGATAATCTACTAATACGCCTAGTTGGGCTTTATCATCCCATTTGCTTTTTCTGGAAGCTTCTGGTATTCTAACAAAAACTCGACTGCCGTAAATTTTCAAATTGTTTACATTGGGTTTTTTGCCAAAGAATATTTCGTATGGAGTTTTCTTTTCCGCTGTATTTGCAATTGTACGATTTTTCAAATACGCTACTGTTTTCATAATTTCAGGCCAATATCGCCTATGAATTTTTGCTTCTCTCATTAAACATCTACCTATGTCCATAGCTGACCTGTTGTATCTTTCCGCTACTCCATTTAGTTCGTGGACGTAGGGTGGACATGGTAATAATTCTATACCCTTAGATTTTACAAAATCATAAATCTCACGATTCAAATATTCTTTGCCATTATCGCAACGTAATTTCTTTACTCTCTTATTGAATTTATTTTCGACTAGATTTACAAATTCTTTCAAGCAATTGGCAGTTTCTGACTTATTTTTAATACAAAAAATTCTAGTACACTTACTATAATCATCAACAAAAGTTAAGAAGTATTTTTCTCCACCATAACCTGCAGTGTTATGTGGCCCATTCAAATCAGTATGAATTAGTTCTAATATTTCTGTTGTTTTTGTTCTTTTATTCTCAAATGGTACATTAGACATTTTGCTTTCTATGCAATTTGCGCATTTCATATCTGTGCTTTCAATTTTATCTGGCAAACCTTCAACCAATTTATCGTTGACAAGTTTATTTAAGTAGTTGAAATTTACGTGGCCAAGTGCCCTATGCCAATCCTCTTTATCAGTTAGTTTTACTGAATTTACGTACATTTCATTCCTTTCTTTAATAGTTGCATAGCTTTTCATGAAATATAAATTATCTATTTTGTTTGCAACAGCTATTAACTCTCTAGACTGATTAAATAATTTAGCATTTTCGTTTCTTGCTACAATAGTACAATTTTCAGTTATTTTTGACAAACTCAGTAAATTTTGTTTAATGCCTTCTACATAATAAACGTTTTTTAAATCTACATAATTTTGATTGTAGTAAGTTTTGAAATAGGTTTTGACAGAACCTACTTTTGTTGCCTTTAACATTTTTCCATCTGGTAATTTAACATCAACAGGATTTTTCAAAACAAGATATTTATCAAAGAATTTATCATTTTGAATAATGTGGTCTGTACATCCACTATCTAGTAGCCAATTTATCTCATTACAACTTTCGCTATTACTTGTTAGATGATTTATCGCACTTAAATTATTATTTTTATACTTTTCCCGAGGGTAGGTATAAAAATGTTTGTTGCTGTCGCATACCTGTTTTATCTTCGAATTGCATACTTGTATTGACCATGACTCCGATGAATCGTTATGTTGTTGATCACTTGAAGATTCTGCTCTGGACTGTCCGTATCCTCGTCCTCGACCATGACCTCTGTAGTTTCCTCTTCTGTTATATCCCTTGTTGAAGCCTCTTTGGTGACCTCGTTGACTTTGAGCGTTTGATTCACCTTGCTGTACTTGACGATTGGGTTGACTCCAACAGTCCTTCTGGCGGTGTCCAGCTTTTCCACACGAAAAACATTTTCCTTGGAACTTGGCTGAAAAAGTACTTACATTACTTCTTTTATCAATATCATTTTTTGTACAATTTTTCTCTTTTATTTTTGATTTGACATAATCCACCGTCCTTTGATCCTCTGGTATGACGTCAATGAAGTCTCCTATGTAACTGTAGCTTGGCGGTAGTGCTCGTATCAAATATCTCATCTTCTCTGTTTCCTCCAATTTTCCACCAGCCGCCTTGAACTCGTTTACTGATTTTTCGAATTCTACAAAGAAATCGTCTACTTGATCGAAATTCTTCAATTTTACTTCTTCCAATCTGCCTTGTAATCTCTTACTTTTTTATTTATTTCTACTTGAACTGAGCAGTCTCTACTGATGGTTTCTTGGATTAAATAAGATGAGATTTTTGACTCTCAGGGGGTTTGGAATACTCCTTGGGCCTACTCTATAATATTGTATTTTTAAATGATGGAGGTAGTTTCAAATCAGACACTTTAATGATAGTGGCGCAAATGATACGTTTTTTTTTATTCAAAATAGACACGTTATGTTTCTTTTGTATGTGTTTGATAAATATCCTTATTCTATTATGAAACCTTAATCCTAGTGTGTACAATAGTGTGGCTTTCGTTTGAATGCTATTCCTATTTTTATGAGGTATAATTCCTATGAAGCTACTTCTAAGGTTAAGACACCTTAACGATACCTAATACCGTGAAACTGTGTTAATATCTCGTAATAAATGGAAAAGACGTCAATAAAAAATGCAAAAGAGTTGAATCTAAGTTTGAGAGACTACGAATTTTATGTTTAAATGGACTTGAGTAATTCTTTACCGGTAACAGATAATTAGAATCGATTAATGCTTGTTGAACAACAGAAACAAAGACAGGCAGGGGCCGAAGCACATCCGCCAGCTCAGTCACGTTTGTTCGAAAGCGATTAAAGAAAATAAACACATATATCGAAATGTACCAGACGAGCAGGAAACCGAAGTAACCCGCTAGCTTCTCATTCAGATCTATGTGCCAGCAAGTAGTCTCCGAAATGACCGGATTTTTCCGGATATAATATTATTATTCTTTATTTATTTTGTTAGTGAGAAAGATTTTAAGAGGAACCCGTCTTGGTGGTTAGCCGTAAGGTTGTCTCCTCACACCGTAGGATGGCGCGCGAGCTCAGCGAGGTACCCACCCGCGCGCACGGATGGTGTGCGTGGCTGGGCCCTTTAAATTGACAATACTTTGACGAATGTCTACTTCGCCACGTTACAGCCTCTGCAGATTATTTGTAATGACGTGGACTGTGTCGAATATAGTTTGTCGAATTTTTGCATCATATCAAAAGCTGTTTTACATTCACCGATATATTCCAATTGCTTATCGGATACAGTGCTTATTATAATAGTTCGTGCTTTCAAATCCATTTTCTTCCATTCTTCTTCTTTCTTTTGATCATCTGCGGTCATTAATCTTTCTGCAGGACTTTTGCATTCTTTATATTCTAGTAAAATCATTAATCTGATTTTCCAACTCGAGTAGTTTGCTCCGTCAAAAATGGGTATTATTATGTCTTCTACTTTAGCTTGCTTAGCCATTTTTACTTGTTCTTCTTTAACACGTATATTCTCGTATACTTGATTTTTTAATACTATGATTTTCTTAACTTCTTTCAAAAAATATTTCCGAATCTTGTTTCTTATTGCAATTTTCAATTCAATGTCTTTAGCATCTAATTCATGCTCTTGTTTCACTATCGGTTTGAACCACGACAACATTCACTTAACCTCAAAATCTTCCATGTGTTCTATACTTGCACTATACCGCGTGCTCAACTTGCCGATTTTAATCCGTTCTCATCGCACTATAATCTTGATTATTTCTCAAAAAAACTTTTTGTGATTATGCATTTGATGACTTTCTCTTCATCCGTGTGCATATATTTTTCAACTTCAATGAATCTTGATTGATACTTTTTCACTTTGAATTTTCTTCAATACACGTGGCTCTTTACTAACCTTATCTTTCTGGAACCTTTGTTATTAATAATTTCCCCGAGGGTAGATTATTAATAAATAGTGATAACCAGGCTAACCACGCTCTGCTACCATGTTGGATAAAAAGGTAGATCACTGAGGTTAAGTTTAAATAATATATATTCAGAAGAAGAGTTACATGTCGGCAGAGCACGCCGCTCGCCTCGGAGTCTTACAGTAGAGTGTACAAAGTAAAAGATGCGTGAGACTTGCGCTACAATCACGCCATACACTTAGGTGGGGGAACATACATATACGCACTTACATAGTGTCGCGTTCCAAGTTCAGACTCATACATGTGCACTATAAGTATAGGGAGAACTCTGACGTTCAGATTCTCTTTTGTACAACATACAAGCTACTATTCTTAACAACTGCAAATCGGCTCGTCTTCTGACAGCTCAACCTTCACCACTGCAAAGCGGGCTCAGCTATTCACAGCCGGAACCTGGCGGTGGAGAATACAGACATATCACTTATACAGGAACCCTGGGTAACCGGGGGTCTTATTAGGGGATTGGATTCGAGTCTAGGGACTATAGTCTATGCGGAGGGAGGGGATGGCCCCAGGGCCTGTGTCTTCATTAACAGAATGCACAGTGCTCTGAGGCTGGGGCAATTCTGCTGCAGGACCTAGTAGCTGTCTCCATCAAGGTAAGGTTGGCCAGAGGCGGTACAATCAACCTGGTTGTCTGCTCGGCCTACCTCCCATACGACTCCGAGGAACCGCCGCCCACGGCGGAACTCGGGGCACTGGTGGAGTACTGCGAAAATAAGGGGCTCAACCTACTGGTGGGTTGCGACGCAAACGCACACCACGAGGTATGGGGCAGCTCCAATACAAACGACAGGAGCTCAGCATTACTGGAGTACCTCTCATCCACAGGGCTCGAGATTCTGAACAGAGGATCGAGACCCACGTTCGTCACCTCCCAAAGACAGGAGGTGATTGACATCACATTATGAACTCCCAAGCTGACAAGCCTCGTAAGAGACCGGAGGGTGCGGGAGGAAGATACTCTCTCGGACCATAGGCGCATCTCGTTCATTATGGACGTAGACGTGACCGGGGTAACGATAGGGGAATACAGGAACCCCAGGAGCACTGACTGGACCTCCTATAGGGAGGAGCTGGAAAAAAGGCTCCGGGGGCCCTGCGGTCGGCTCAGAACGACGGAATTAATTGAAAGGGAAGCCTCATCCTTGCAGGCTGCCATCACTCTAGCTTACGAGGCTGCCTGCCCCGTCAAGCGAAGGGAAGCGAGCAAAAAGGTGCCCTGGTGGAGCAAGGAGCTGGGCAAGCTTAGGACTAGCTCACGCGAACTACTCAACAGGGCTCTTAGGACGCAGAAAGAAGCGGACTAGGCAGCCTATAGGGAGGCCCAGAAGAGCTACAAAAAGACCATTAAGAAGTCAAAAGACGAGGCCTGGAAAGGATTCTGTGAGGAGACTGAGGCTCTATGCGTAGTGGCCAAGCTTCGCAGGATCTTCACCGCGGGTCCTCCAATAAAACTCGACAGCCTCATTCTCCCCGATGGCAGCATGGTGGGAAGCCAAGAGGACATACTGTCGCATATGCTGTGTACCCACTTCCCAGGCTCCAAACCAGCACAGGGGCTTCCACCAGAGGAGGCTCCGCGCAGGGGGGGACTGGTGGACGGCAGCGGAGTTGTTCACGCCAGAGAGGACCAGATGGGCTGTTGACACCTTTGACGAGTATAAGAGCCCGGGCACGGATGAGATATTCCCTGTCCTTCTTCAGAAGGGCGGAGAGGCTCTCATCGCCAAGCTAAACGAGATATTCAGGGCCTGTCTAGCTTTATGCTACATCCCCAGGAACTGGAGAGAGGTTAGAGTAGTCTTTATACCGAAACCGGGAAAAGGCTGCTATGACCGCGCAAAATCATGGAGACCTATCAGCCTGATGTCCTTCATGCTAAAAGCCATGGAGAGACTGGTGGATAGGCTTATCAGGGACCGGATACTACCTGCAAGGCCGCTATCACGGGCCCAGCACGCATACCAAGCCGGCAAATCCACGGAGACGGCTCTTCAGCACCTCGTACGAGAGGTGGAGGGGTCGCTCCTGCGGCAGAAGGCAGCGTTATGCGTGTTTATGGACGTGGAAGGAGCGTTTGACAACACCTCCTTCAGCGCTACATGCGATGCCGCCATCAGGTTTGGCATCAACTCAACAGTGGTCAACTGGATCAGGCGAATGCTCCGGTCCAGGATGGTCACCGGGGGGCTCGGCGGGACCAAAGCCAGGGCTCAGGTGGACAGGGGATGCCCGCAAGGGGGGGTTCTCTCCCCCCTACTGTGGACTCTTGTCGTGGATGGACTCCTGGCTGGGCTCGAGAAGCTTGGGGTGACCACTGTGGGCTACGCAGATGACGTGGCACTGGTGGTCGCGGGGGACCACGCCCAATACATGACGAGCAGAATGCAGAAGGCATTGAACCTCGTCCAAGAATGGTGCACATCTCAGGAGCTGAGAATCAACCCCAGTAAAACTGAAATGGTAGTGTTCACCAAGAAAAGAGACTTTGAGGTGGGACCCATCGAGGTCTTCGGCTCGAAGCTAGTACGAGCCCACGAGGTGCGCTATCTCGGTATCCACCTGGACAGCAAGCTATCGTGGAAGATACATGTCACCAAGCAGGCTAAGAAGGCCACGGCCCACATTCTAGGCCTGCAAGAGAATGGTAGGACTAAACTGGGGGCTAAAACCAAGGGTGGTTAAGTGGATTTACACGGCCATCCTCCTGCCTCAACTAACGTATGCATCGGTAGTGTGGTGGCCCGCAACGGGTAAATCTACACTCCGGAAGATATTCGATCGGGTCTATAGGCTGGCAGGCTTGGAGATCACGGGGGCTCTTAGAACCACGTCAACGTTAGCCATAGAAGCTCTTCTGAATCTTCCGCCACCCCACCTAACGGTGGAAGTGGAGGCCTGGAGGGCTGCTGTTCGCCTATGGTACTTCGGTCTCTGGAAGAGAACTGGTGTGGGGCACACGGTCATCCTGCAGAGGGAGGGGGCACCACAGATGAACCTATCCCAGAGGGGGGGGGGGGTCGTTGTGCGAACCACTATCAGTTCAACCTACCATATAAGGTAGTGACATCAGATAGACAGTCCTGGGTGAATGACCAGGACAAGCTACTATCTCCACGGGGGCCCGTCTGGTACACGGATGGGTCAAAAACAGGCATCGGCTCAGGTGCTGGGATCTGGAGTTTTCAGGTGCTGGATCTTCAGTCCTTCAGACGGAAGTGTTTGCCATACTGGCCTGCGCCAGGATGATCCTCGAGCGGAAACCTAGGGGCAAACATATCTACATATGCAGCGACAGTTGGGTGGCGCTCGGCTCTTTGCGAGCTTGTCTCGCAAGATCCGAGCTCGTCAAGCACTGCTCGGGAGCACTCTCCCAGATTGCAGGCGACAATCGAGTCAAACTGCTATGGGTGCCGGGTCACTCCGGTATCCAGGGAAATGAGGAGGCGCACGGCCTAGCTAGAGCAGGTGCCCTGGAGAACGAGGCCGATGCGGGTTGCCTGATAGGTCTAACATCGGCGTATAGTAAAGAGATGGACTGAGCGCTGCTTTGCGGATCTCTGGACGCGGGTACCCGGTATGGCGCACACAAGAGCACTTTTCCAGGGGCCCTCTCGCAAGCTGGGTGCTGAGCTCTGAAACCTGGACAGAACCAGTTTAAGGACTCTGGTGGGAACGATCACCGGCCACTGGTTCACAGGGAAACACATGTCGCGGATGGGGCTCGGAAACGGGCCACTATGCTCCAGATGCGGGGTAGAAGACGAAACCCCGCTTCACCTGATCACTCGGTGTTGGGGACTCGAGGGACTCCGCAAGGAGGCCCTAGGGGCGTCCCACTCCGGTGATCCTAAAATCGAGGATATTGGGGTGAATAGGCTGCTGAAATTCGCGAGACGGGCCCTACTCACCTCATGCCTCTCCAGTTGACCTGCCCGCAAGGGCCCGGGCACAATGGTCCGGCAGAATTGAGCGCCCGGTTCGGCACTCAACAACAACAACATGATTATTGCAAGTTCACATTAAAAATTAACAAGTAATTTCTTTGTCACGTTAAAAAAATTGATCGATCAGTTCAATCGAGATTGATGAAAACTTTTGGAGTACAATATCGTCCTTTGTATACTTTAAATTTCTAATAGTTTTTCCGAATGTAATAATTATTTATAATTGAAATCTGATTAAATTGATAGTATCGGTAATGTGTTGTTGTTTCGTCAAGTAACCCAAGAGTCCCCAAAGTATTAGCTGAATATGAAGCAGACTTTTTTTTCTATAATCCCTGTCCCGGAAGTCTTCTATATGCACTTATAATAATATATATGTTCGTATAATATCATGTATGTATGTACTTACGAAAACAGGAGGAATTTTTCTTTTTTCTTCACAAAACTTTTCTCGATATTATAGTCAGTGACTTAAATGGAACATACCCTACACATATGAGGTGAACAGATTTTCGGTCCGTTTTTATCGTAGGTTTATCGTCCCGGGGGAATCGCACCAAGCAGTGGCTTGATTTTTTTCCCGACAGTACTTATTACTGTAAGTCCACCCCGAAATGATCGCACCGAAACTTATTCTGTAGGATCGCACCAAAAAGTTATTCTGTAGGAATGCTCTAGAATTTATTCTGTAGGATCGCACCAAAAATTCATTATGTAGGATCGCACCAAAAATTCATTCTGTAGGATCGCAGCAACCCAGACTTTTTACTCTGTAGGATTGCACCTTGTGAACGAAATACTTCTGTAGGAATGACTCTGTAGGATATTTTCTGTAAGATTTCTATTCTGTAGGATTTATTTCTGTAGGATCGCACCCCTCTTGGAGCGATCCTACAGATAAATTTTGGTGTGATCCTACAGAATAAATTTTAATGCGATCCTACGGAATGAATTTTGGTGCGATCCTAAAGAATAAATTTTGGTGCGATCCTACACAATGAATTTTGGAGCGTTCCTACAGCATAAATTTTGGTGCGATCCTACAGAATAAATTTTGATGCAATCCTACAGAATAAGTTTTGGTACGATCCTAGAGAATTAATTTTGGTGCGATCCTACAGAATAAATTTTGGTGCGATCCTACAGAATAAATTTTGGTGCGATCCTACAGAATAAATTTTGGTGCGATCCTAGAGAATTAATTTCCGGGTGGACTTACAGAAGTAAGTACTACCAGAAAAAAAATCAAGCCGCTGCTTTTGGTGCGATTCTACAGAAATAGTATACCGTAGCGGGTGATCCTATAGAAACCGGGACTATATCAGGTGAACTTACATTGATTTTCACCAGTTCAATCGCGTTGAGCTATTTTTCGAATTTTCAATTGCGGTATCCCCAATAGGAGCATAAATTAATGGTGAAGAATGTATAGGTATGTCAGAGTGCACCGCCAACGGTTAAGGCAAGGAGGCGCCTTGAGACGATAAACCTATAATAACAACGGTACGAAAATCTGTTCGCCTCATGTGTGTATCTTCCATTAAGTCACTGACTATAATATCGAGAAAAGTGTTGTAAAAATTTCTGTTTTCGTAAGTACATACATATAATATTATACATACATATACAAATATTATATCTACATGTAAGAAGACTTCCGGGACAGGGGTTATAGAAAAAAAAGTCTGCTTCAAATTCAACGAATACTTTAGGGACTCTTGGGTTACTTGACGAAACAACAACACACTATGGATACTATCAATTCAATTAGATTTCAAATATAAATAATTATTACATGAAGAAAAATTTCTCAAAATTTGAGGTATAGAAAGGACGATATTGTACTCCAAGGGTTTTCATCAATCTCAATTCAACTGATCGTTTCACTTTTTTCAACGTAACAAAAAATTGCTTATTAATTTTTAATGTTAACTTGCAATAATCATACAATTATTTGTATCTCAGTAGTATTATCTAAATTCATTGGAGCATCTATAGGAATTAACCAACCCTCTATTCAACTAATTATCATTTATCAATCTATCAATTACTTGGGATGATTACTAATATCCATAACAATTGATAAAAATATTTTAATCATATATTATCATTTTTATTTGTTTATTTACAGTACTTGCCTTTCGGCTAAGGATAGCTTACATATCATCGCATATTATTGTATATTTTTGATATATTCATTACTTAATTTAATAATTTGTTTGAAAATGAATAACCTTAATATTGTTTATACTAATAATTTATTCAAAAATAATATTTAGAAAATGAATTCTGAAACAATTATGTGTCAGTTTTTTTTTCTTTTAACAAGAGATTTAATATTTATAGTACTGCACAACTTCGATTAACCGTCAATAATTAATCGGAGTTGTACTGTATACACAGTAAAAAATTAGCGGTGTAAAGTAGTTCGGAGTTGATGGTTGAAGATTTTGGTGTCAATAATAACACTTTCCACGTGTAGAACATACTCTGTCGATTCTGTCAAATGAGAAGTGGTGTTATATCAATTTAACACTATGTGCTGTTTTTACCGAAGACTAACACTAGTTGGTGCCATTGAAAACATTCAGGTCTTAATTTGACACTCATAAGCTATCACTTTTTCATAATACTCTAAAATGGAAATTCTGATAATGTGGATGGTACGAGAAACCATCCCTCGGTGTCATTCTTTACTCCACGGAGACTAATTCTAAACACACATCACTTCGAATTAATAAGTAAGCCATTGAGGGGATCCCGCGTAGATAAAATACTGAATACCAACATTGATTTCATATTTTTTTTATGCTCAGTGAATCGAGTGTAAGGATATTTGTGGAATTGGGATTTATCACCTATCGAGCGACAAACGTTTTGATAAAAAAATTAATCCAATGATTCAACGTGTTTTATTTCGTTCACTTTTTTTCCAAATTGTTCGCAGCTGACGGTGGACAATGATCAAAGAATTATTTTTATATTTAAAAAAAGTTATTGTCCATAGTCGAAAAATCATAGTTCTCAAAATAATATTACACTTGTTCTCCTAAAATCAAAAAAATATCAATTTAATCTTGGCACTCAGTATAAGCAATTGATATTTTTCCCCCTCATTGACACCTACGTCATACTCCGAGTGGAGTTCGACCGAATTTTTGAAAGGTGTACTATTGGACACGTGTATAGTATTAAAATCAGTATTTCATGTTCATTTCACATCGCTAGTGGTGTCTCAATTTGCATTCACCCCGATTTGGTGTTCGCGGAACACCAAAGTGGTGTCAAGCTGATTTCCAACCGTTTTGCGGGTGCGGGCTTTGACAAGTCAAACACTCCGTACAAGCGTTACCTTGCATTATAATGCGGAAGAAGAAGTAGACAGCCGCCGGCCGCTGTACTCTGCAGTTCAGCGTTTCTGAATAAGATTGGGTCGTGAAAAAAGTACGTTCGGAATGAGTGATCAGGAATTTACACAAGCTTTCGTTAGCTCTAATCTATTCAATATTGATAATAGCGCAGTTGATGAACTGTTGGCGGCTAATTCGCTGAATCCTCAAAACATACAGCAAACAAGCCACTCAGTGTAAGAATTACAAACCTATAGTGCACCAGTGCGGCGTTCCAATTACGAAAAGCGTGCTATCACGAAGAAACAAAGTGGATTAAAGTACAGGGTGTATAAAAATTATGTGTCATGGCTCGGCCGATTGATTCTCCAGCTCGAGATCGATGACGATCTGTGAAAACATGGCCCCGCAAAATTGATCTCTACCTCGAAATTGAAGGTCAAATTTTTTTATCGTCTCTAAAAGTTCTTCTTATCAAGGGGAACAAAAGTCTCTGAGGAACCAGTGGTGGCAAATGAGCCTTTCACCCCGAAAAAAATAATGAATTCAAAGAAAATTATTAAATATTATTTTGCCTTGAATGTCGATCAAAAAAAATGAATAATAGTAAAATTGAGCATAACAAGGAAGCTTTTATCTGTTTCCATCATCGCATTAGGATTGACGTGTACTCGAATACTAATGTTCTGACTATTTAGTATAGCGGTGTTAGAACAGCTTGCCTCATCGGTGAACAAAACGAATATACAGTAGACTCCCATTAAGTGCTCCCCCGTTATGTGCTCGCTTTCGTGAAATTTAGACGTTTTCGGCATATGTCGCAGAATCGACAGATCCCCCACTCTTGCGCCGTCTCTCTATGGGTGATGTGGTTTCAGCCACCTATTCTTTTGTTAGTTATATTATACTGTGTAGTATTTCCGAGAACTAGTAAGCGTAGTGGGGGCTCCATTATGTGCGCATTTCTCCGGATTTAGGTTGTTTACAGCCCCGAGCATGAGCACTTAACGGGAGTCTACTGTAAGAAATATAATTCAGAACGCCCGCGCCACCTCTATGCGCCTGGGCGAACCCCTACGTCAGCGCAGCTCTTCGCGGCCAGCGACGAGCGCCCGACACCCCGAAAAACTCTCTCACGAGTAAAATAACACCAAAAATGACAGTGATGTACAAAATAGTTTATCACAACTATCTAAATACGAAATGCAAATACTATTTCGTTTTTCTATGTCAAAGACAAAATACGATTTAAATATTAAGTATGGTATTTTAATACTGCTTTTTGTGTTTTCTTTGTATTAACGTTCGTGTCAACGCATTATGGCCGACGAGAGATAGCCAACGTCCAGCCTTGACGCTGGTGGGTTATTCGAAGCCTCAGAGTCAGTAGTCGAGTATGTTATCTACGGTTCCTGTGTCACGCCTGGAAGAGCGCTGCATTTCCTGCCTCGTTGTAATGCCTAAGTCCCGACCTGGTCCATCGGGCACATACTTGACAAAAGCTCTAGAGCCTAGAGGGCCCACCAAGTCAGCCTTGCACCCTTCCAGTTCCCGGATAACGTCTTCCCTCCCCCGAAAATGATCTACGCAATGCAGATCGAATATGCGACACTTCTCGTCCGACTTTTGTAGCACGAAGCTGCGTTTCATTTAATGTAGTTCTGGAGGTACACGTATCAACCAAAAGTTTTGACCGCAGCGTAGAGTACAACCCGAGTCTTATATGATGCTGTCGGTTAAAAACTTTTGACGCAGCTTGTACACTCTGTATATCCAACACAATCACACCTCATGCATGGAAAGGTCCCCTACACGCTCAAAGCGCGGCGCTGTAATCGTGGCAACAGCGGGATTCTTCTGTATTAGAAGCTTCCAGCGCGTCTATAGTGCGAATCAGTATTTTGCGAAATCTTCTCATCAAAAAAGTTTGAAAATGTCAACTCGAGTGAGATTCAAGGGTCGGTTTACGAAAAAAAAAAATCGTGATAAAGAACTAAGAGCTGTGGCGGCTATGTGTCAAGCAAATGCTGCTAAAGGTGATGGAAACGTTCTTAAGCTCAACAATCAACAACAAAAATTTACTGTCGAAGGACGACGGATCGTTGATTTACAATATCTTTCCGAGCATATAAAGTGTATCAGGTGTAAAAAAGATATTTTGCTGAGAAAAGCAGTGGAGGAAACACGAATGGGATTAAACTCCATTTTACACATTTCCTGTGAAGAGTGCTCTGCTATAACCCAAGTACGCACAGGGAAAACCTACATCACAGCCATGAATAATAGACATTCCGATGTGAATACCAAAGCTGTATTCGGTAAATTAATTTTACATTATGGAAAATACGGAGATGAATTTGAAGGACATTAAGTGTAGCATAAGCACAATATCAAAATGGATTCTACAGGTGCGGTTCATTCTGGTATTGGAGAAACTGCTCTCAACAAACTGCTGAACTGTTTGAATATTCCGACCATTAATTCTCATGTTTACAAAAAATATGAGCGGGAAGTTGGCCCTGCATTGGAAGCGGTTGCAAAAGATTCATGCCGGAGAGCTGCTGAAGAAGAAAGGAAATTAGTTATAGAGAATGTGGAAAAGTTATGTCAGGAATTGTAAGTTTCCTCACAATTTGAATTGTACATTTCGAAGTCGAAGAAATCATAGTTATATCTAATTACATCTACCGTTACTTTTCTCAATAGCCAACTGTACCGTGTTTGTTATCATAATGAAAATTTTTATCGCGTCACTCAACACTGTAGCAAATTTAAAAATAAAGTTTGCTATTATATTAGGTGACATAACAAATATCCAGCATCATCATAGTGACATAAAATTTCACTGCGATGAACTTCTCATCGCAGTAAAGATTTCTCATGTCACTACGATAAACTTTTCATTGTAGCGACAATTTACATTTATACACTTCCGTTAGGAAGTTGAAAATTGTACATAATTTTTAACCGACGAAACTATATTTCATAGGTGTCACAATAGTTATTTAACGATTTTGTATACATTTGTTCAAATAAATATGTAAAATTTCTCAATCACGATCAATAACAAATATATTGGAAAAGAATTGGACTTTATCAGTTATTGACACTATATTTTCCGTTCCTTCCATTATTAGGCCACAAGATGTAGTCAACGAGATTTATCCTTTCATCCGGAACCTTCATCTTTCCACTAATAGTAATCTTACCCCTGGTGCTGTAGAGGGCGATGTAGACGGGAGAGAGACATTTGATGCAGCAATAGGAAACATCGTGAATATTATCGTTTCGTATGATATGGGCTGGAGCAAGCGGGGCAACGGAAGAAGTTATAATAGTTTGAATGGCTATGGTACGATCGTCGGTTTTCTGAGTGGAAAAGTTCTTGACTTTGCAGCTCGAAATCGGAGATGTAAGCTTTGCATGAATGGCCATACACTGAGAGAAAAATTTGTTTAAGTCAAGTAAACACATTTATTTGAAATCAAATTACTTGAGTAGAACCAATGTTTATTTGAGTCAAACAAATCGTACTTGTTTAGAGTAATTGTGAACATTGAAGTAAAAAAATAATTTTCCATATTTTGATGTTCGTGATGCAAATAAGGTTTTTTGATTTTGAGATAATATTCATTAGAATCTAAAAAATCAGTTTTCAAAATCAAACACCATCATTCACTTCCCGAAAAATCCACCGCGTAAGCAAATATTTACTCAAATCGAAATTATGGAATATCGTAGGCAAGTAAAAGTTTTCCTAATGCAACAAAATCTGGCCGTCCATTTCATATATTTGAAAAAAAAAAAGTTAACTTCGTTGAATAAATATATCGACTTGCTAGAAACAAATATTTATTTGCCAAAAAAAAATATATAACAGATACAATTCATGCAATAAGGCTTGATTCGAGAGCATAAATACTCATACTGTAGAAATATCTACTTTAATGAAGTTATTAAGTCATCAAAACCAATACCACATAGCTCACAAAATATTTACTAGAATTGGGTAAACATTATACTCATATTACAGAACAAAGTTTTCCTGATGCAATAAAATATGGTCGTCTATTTCATATATTTGAAAACAAAAAGTTTACTTCGTTTAATAAATATGTCGACTTGCTAGAAATAAATATTTATTTGCGAAAAAAAAAGAAAAAATATATACAATTCATGCAATAAGGCTTGATTCGAAAGCATAAATACTCATACTGTAGAAATATCTGCTTCAATCAAGTTATTGAGACATCAAAACCAATACCACATAGCTCACAAAATATTTACTAGAATAAGGTAAACATTATACATATATGACATAACACAATTCGATAAAATGAAGCAATTCATTAATTTGACGGGAAAAAGTGATTTTGTACATGATAAAAAAACAAAAATTGAATTAAAAAAAAAAAAATCATCAATAAATATTATAAAAATATATAATATATTATATAATATATTATACATTATACATTATATATGATATATAATATATCATATATTATATATTATATATTATATATTATATATTATATTATATAATTATCAAAATATTATATATACATATATAATTCAAATCTTCTACATAGCGGGTTTAGTGTCTTCAGACATATCGCTTGGTTCAAGAAAGTATTTACTAAGGAATTGAACGCGGGAACAAAATAAAAGATCACGTGATCATCGACATGCAGGCATTGGTCGCTTATTTGAATGTAGTCTGTACAAATTCCGTACAAGTTCCGGTGCGCTGTAGCATCCGCCATTTCCGTAGAGAAGCGAGACCGGCCTGATCCTGCTCAGCGTGGCGTCGTTTACGTACGTGTTCGGCTGACTTGCGTAAAAAATTAACTCTTTTCTTGGTGAAAAATATAAATATAATACAAAACTATGGCATAATACAACCTCATGAACCATTTCTTGTACAATATGTGACATAATTAAGTATACTATTGGCTTTGTATCAAACGGAACGAAATTCGATGTCTTTCAACATTCTTTGCAGATGTTCATCTGTACAATAAACTTGTTATTGTAGATCTAGTAGAAATTCTGTTGATGCAGGTAATTATTAATTTCTTTCCCAGTTTAGAGTGTCTCAGTAAAAAACATAAGTTCCGCATTCCAGTAAGTCTGCGTTTGAGGGAGGACCCTACTAAAATGCAATAAGGTAATCATTTCATAGATAGAACAATATTTATCTCCATTTAGTAACGATAATTGTAAGAGTGAATATGATTCAATGTTTCAAGTGAGGACCCTATACTAAAATTTCGAAATAAAAATGGTTCTGAATTATTTATATTAATGCAAATGGTCCAATCAGAAAGATGCATACCAAGATTTTAAGATAATGGTAGTTAGATGTCCCCAAAAAAATGTCAGCCTCCTTCGATGAAAATTCATGCGCCAGGAACCTTTCGCAGTCAAATTTTAAGTGACTTTCACTGTGAAAAGTTTCCTGCGCATGGATTTTCATCGAAGGAGGTTGAAATTTTTTTTAAGACATCTACTACCATTATCTATAAAAATCTTGGTATGTATTTTTCGATTAGACCAATTGCAGTATTTTAAATAATTCAAAACCAGTTTTTTCCAAAATTTGAATAGGGTCCATTGAAATATTGAATCATATTCTACTTGACTTACAATTATCGTTGCTGAACTAAAATAAATATTGTCCTATCTATGAAATGATTACCTCATTGCAAAACAACAAACATTTCACTGAAGAGAGATAGCTACTTGATTTAAGTAAACATGTACTACATGTGAAGTGACATTTGTTCGATAGACATTTTGTGGTTTTCAATTCAAAAAATAATTTTCAATAGAAAAGTGGTGATTTACTTGTCTATAAACTACGAATATTTCAGTTGAACGAGTATCACTTCACTCGAAATAAATATTCCTTCTATTGATTCAAGTATCTACTTGCTGCGTATAAATATTTGCCCAACTTAAGAAAATCGGTTTTTCATTGGAAAAATAATTTTTGATAGAAAAGTGGTGATTTACTTGTCTATAAACTACGAATATTTCAGTTGAACGAGTATCACTTCACTCGAAATAAACATTCCTTCTATTCATTCAAGTATCTACTTGCTGCATAGAAATATTTGCCCAACTTAACAAAATAGGTTATTGTGTATCACAATTATTTTTTTCTAATTGTAATTATATTCTTGGTACGAATGTTGATCGACTTCTTTGGAACATTTATTTATTTCATTCGATTGAATGTTTGTTACATCGGAATGATAATATTCATCTGAGACTAATAAATACTCTCTAAGGAGCCATCAATTGTGAAATTTACTTGAAACAAGTAAAATTTTTTTGAATCAAGTATTTTTTTGGCTCAGTGTAGTCAATTCGATCACGATTGCAGACAGAATTTTTCTGGCAGTGCAAAGGCGATGGAGCCTGATGTAGGCGCTGCTTTAGTCAACGAAAGTGCTGTTCTGAAAGAAGTTGGGCTCAACGTTAGAGTCTTGATAGGCGATGAAGATAGTTCGACGATTGCAGCAGTACGTCAGGGAAATCTCCAAACAATTTACAAGTTGGCAGATAGCAATCATTTGAAAAAAAATTTTGCGAATGCTTTGTATGATCTGCGAAAAGATTATAAAGAAATGCGGGACAAGGAAGTTATTCCTCACTTGAAAAAATGTTTTTCCTACGCACTAGCGCAGAATAAAGGACATAGCGTTATGCTGGCTAACAATATTCGCAATATTCCCGAACACGTCTTTGGTAAACATGAAAATTGTGGTGCTTGGTGTAAAGATAGTCATAAAATCCAACTAAAAAATGAACAACTATACAATAAATTATCAGACATATTTGCAAAATATGCTGATAATGCTCCAAAATTTTCTGTTGCTGCCTCGAGTTAAGCGAATGAAAGCATAAATAATATAATGGCTCACAAAGCGCCAAAGAACTGCTGCTACAGTCTGAGCGAATCTGCAGATTACAGGTTAGCCAGTACTGTCTGCTCTAAAAACGAAGGGGAAAAACATATTTTGTACGTGAACAGGAAAATGAATGTATCGCCGGGGAAGCATACTGCATGGTGCGCTAACCTATTGGATATCAAGAGGCAAAAACGAGCGATCAAATCAAAATTGCCATCAACTAAAGCTCGTAAAAATTTACTAGCAAGAATGAAAGAAGCCTCCAGGAAGTCGATGAAACAATCTGAAGGGATTCAATATCAAACCAACTGTGGCATCGACTCCAGTGTAGATAACACTGCAGTTGTTGATTCTCAACATCTTTCAGACAAAATACCAAACCTTTCGCTATCTGTGGAAAACTGTAATATAATTTATTTCGATTTGGAAACTTCCGGGTTTTCGAAAGACTCAGAAATTTTACAAATAGCAGCGAAATTTGAAAAATTCAAATTCAGTATTTATCTCCATCCATCATCCGATTGATGCTGATGCTTCCAGGGTAACAGGGTTAAAATATGTTGGGGGAAAAATATTTTTCCATGGCAAAGAAGTACCGTCGATTCCCCCTCGTGATGCTCTACTTTCATTCCAAGAGTTCCTTCAAATTTCATCCAAGCCATGTATTCTTGTTGCTCATAATGCATCATTTGATTCCTCTCATTTACTGCGATATATTATAAATAAGGGTATGATCGACAGTTTTAAAAATATCGCAGGTTTTTCAGATAGCTTGACTATACTCAAAAAAGTTTTGCCACAACGAGAGAAAGAAAAAAAAAAACTTCAATTTACAAACCCTAGCCCGCGACTTATTGAAGTTGCAACCGTCAAATCAATTCCACGAAGCTCTATTCGATGTTGAGACTTTAGAAACGTTGTGTGATGCGTTAGCCAAGAAAGAAGATTTTTTGGTAGCTTGTCAGCCTTATAAACAATTGGTACTGACAAAGATTTTACTACCAAGTTTAAAAGATTTGAAAGGCGTGATTTCCAACCAGATGGTTAAAAAAATAGCAGGAGCCGGAATCCATTATCGAATTCTCAGAGAGGTATATTTAAAAGACGGCGAAGTGGGAATTAAAAAATTATTATCTGAAAAACGATCTCAAAAAAACCAAAGGTTACACAATCCAAAAAAATTATCGATAAGGTAGTTGAACACCTAAGAGACAAGTTTTAATTTGATTCTAACAGATTGATAACTTGTTTATTTGATTTGAAATAATCTATTGTTGGTTTTAATATTTTTTATAAGTTGTTAATGCATATATATAATATATGTATATATACATACATATATACATACATATACTTAGATATACATACATATGGGGGATTCTACGTCAAGTCGAACGGTTGATTTCCCTCACCCCTTTCGATCTGTTTGCCCCTCGACACAATCAAAGTACATTTTGAAAGGATGAGCTGTGAATTTTTTCAGATTTTTTTGGGCTAGTATTTCTTCAGGACAGCTCATCGAATAATTAGATTTTTTGATTTTTTCGATTTTTCGCACCTACGTATCTCAAAACCTGGATGACATATGAAAAAAGTTGTCGTACAAAAAT
>OZ001260.1:11849630-11907130 GCA_963924015.1 Macrophya annulata
ATGCGGACCGCCATTAAATATGTTAGACAGCTATCGAAATGTTTTTCGAGGTTATGTTCCACAGGTTACAAAGATTTGCAGTAGAATTTTTAGAATTTCCAGACATGTGTTTACAATAACTAACGATTAACCAAAACGCTGTAGTTCGCTGATCTATTTGCTTGATCTAAAACATTCATAACGTATTTTCACTATCTCGTGTACAACTCTACAATACTCTATAACCCTAAAAACACTCCTGATATCTGTCAACCAAATACAATGGCCGCCTCCACGGACCATGGAGTAAACATATGAAATCGCAACTGAACTAGGGATATTCTTGGTGTATTGGCTCTCCCTTTGAATTTCAAGAAAACTAGTGCCATCGTCGTTTCACTGACCCGGTTCACCAGATGCTCACGGTATATATATATATATATATATATATATATATATATATATATATATATATATATATATATATATATATATATATATATATATATATATATATATATATATATATATATATATATATATATATATATATATATATATATATATATATATATATATATATATATATATATATATATATATATACATATACCGTGAGGTTATAGGGAAGCCGTTCACTAAATGCAGGCAACCCAACAGTCAAATCTCGAAGACTTCCGAAGACATTGTATTTGTCATGGCAACCACATGGTGAGGGTTCCCGTTCTATGTTATTTATGGCGGATATAATAACTTCGGACGTCTTCGGGATTTGAATGTTGGGTTGCCTGCATTTAGTGAACGGCTTCCCTATAACCTCACGGTATATACATATTGTTACAGAACGGGGGTCTAAGAGGCCCGTAAATTAATCAAGGGGTTCTCTAGGTGAATAAATCAAAGTAATTAGACAATAAATGGAGTTTGAAGGTATTTTGGATAAAGGTTTGTTGTATTCAAGATACGTGTGTTCAGTTTAAGGTCTAGAACAAGACTGTTATCTACAATAAACGTCGTGATCAGTAACAGTGAACAAGGGAATAATGTTAACATCTTTTATTTAAGATGACTACTAGAGCGTGTGAATTATATATGTGAGGGGTGTATCACTTTCGTAACACTACCCCCCCCAAGGAGAAGAGTCGACCCGACCCGTCAAAAGTTAAAGTTGCAAGTGAAAATCAAATTTCAGAAGGAAAATGAAAAGCTCTAGTAATCAAATGTGTGTAAGCGTTTGGTTTGGGAAAGCTTGTGTGGTAAGTAAGTTATAAAGTAATAGATTTGATGCTTTGCCACTAAACCATCCGGCATTTGCCTTAACTTCCAAGTGAAAAAACCACACTAAAAGACCTTGGAAAGATAGGTGAGATTAAATTATCAAAATGTGAGCGTTTAGTATGAAAATGTTCTTGGAAGAATTCTTTCTTGAAAGAAGAATCCGGTAGGATGCAGGATTAGGATGAGGATCGCGAGCGGTGAGCGGTAACAGCGCAGTATTCTGCAACAAGGAGGTGAAGGGAAGGCGTAAGGGGCAGGAGCTCGGGAATAAAGTCGATCCTGGGTCCCAAAATCGCTCCGATCAAATCTCTTTAACAAATCAGTCGGTAAAACGACCTAGGTGGGAGGACGAATGTTAGTGATTGGCATAAAAGTCACATAAAATCTTTTTTTCAAATAGATCAAGGATGAAAAATCATTTTATTTTTTAAAATAATATTGATTACTTATGAAAATCATATATTTTTATAATAAATAAAATCGGAACGATCTTATCTGAGGTCCGGAAAAAGGATGGAAAACGTCAGGATGGGAATTACGCCTTCTGTCCCTCAGATTAAAAGATCTACTTTAAGGAAATCTGAAAATCTCATCCAAAAGTTAGTTTTTTAAAACCAACACATATATTCAAAATCCATTGGGATCTATTCAAATGAAAAACAATTGAAAGTACTTTTTGTACAAGAGAGACCACGCCTACAGAGAAAACGCTATCTCGAAAACAAATGCAAGTAATTACTCGATTGGGTTACGGTAACCAAGAAGAAGGATATTCAGTTGTTTTATAACAAGCAAACGTAACGAACAACATGGCAAATTTAACCACGACCATTATTCAGTTAAAGAAAATGTGCGAGTTGGCAAAAGAAAAAGAGGAAGAAGCAATAAACGCCGGACACCTGGCCGGTAAACTAGATTGGGGAAATGTGGCCCGTAAGGGGTATGAAGCAGTATGGGCGTAAATGCTGTGTAAGACGGGAAACGCGTTCGCCCCCAGTGGAGGTCGTGGATGGGTTAGCGGGGATTGTTCTAAAACCAAGTGAGACCTCCTCTTGTTTTTGATTATTATTATTATTATTACTACTCCGACTTTTCCAAACTGATTCTCTTCCTATTAATTTTGAAGGATTGTGAAGAAAAACCACTTTGTAGCGAGTCAAATTCACCGATTCGCTGAACAAGAGGACGACGAGGACGTTAGTTGTTGGATGTGCGGTGAAGAACTTCTGGAATCCACAACAGGCGAGAACTGCGTGCGATGCGCCATCATAAAACGAATAATAAAAGGAATAGGGCTAAGGATCGTGGGCTAAGAGGAGGATTGAATTCAAATAAATAAATAATTAATTAAATAAAAGTGTCTGTCTTTCATTTCTGGATGAATGGTTGTAGTAGGTCCTATATAAAAGAGACGCTTGTCTGTAAATAAATGAAAGTCTGAATCGAGCGGAATTAGTTTATTCCAAAAAGAAAGTTCGGGTGGTAATCGATTAAGAATCTTGACATTACCGACAAGGTATTTCAAAATCCCTATAGATAGCGATATGGAAAAATGAAAATCTGCGATCGATAACGTTTTGAGAAAAAGAATTGACTCTTTATTATCGACTAAGTGTCTATAACCTCGCAAAATTTTTTGTAGATAGAATCAGCTGATGATTCTGCGTCAATGATTAGGACTGGTGCTGGAAGGAATTGAAAAGTTTTATTTATCAACCAGTCTTCATGAACCTGGTGAAGAATCCTAAGATCATCTAATGAAATAAGATCTTCTTCGCTCCTGGAACGAGATACTATCCTAGAGTATGAGGTCTCTGGGCTTAACCTCAAATACACAATTAGGTCTATTTTAAAATGAGGAGAACTGTCTACCAGGATTTGAGAATTTGTTATTAGGAGGTGAGCTTCGAAATTTTCGAAATCTTTTGGCCTACGTCTAGCCTCTATGAAGCAATTAGTACTAAAAATAGACCGTTCCATGATCTTGTTTTTAAGATTAGTTTGCAATAAATGTCTATCGAACATAACCATGGAAGCATGGTGTTGAAAGTGATAAGCATGGCGGAGAGGATTCTGATACATCCTTTCTAATAAATTCACTCCTAAAACATTCCTGTATTCTTCTAATGGTTCTAATACTGTTAAAATATCTCCTAGGAACCTTTTTGCGAAAGTGGATTTCCCACATCCAATATTTCCTTCGACGACGATGATTAGGTGTCTATCTGAAGGGTGTACAATTTCAAATAGTAGAGCGCCAGACCACCTAGAAGCAAATGAAAACAAATACCTAAGGGAATATTAGGAGAGAAAAGGATTCAAATTTGTCCAAATTAATCGTTTAGGGAAGGAAGCCTCTGCTCGTAAGGAGCTAGACGATCCAAATGAATGACTTTAGGTTTAGTACGAGTAGAACGTTGTATTCTATACACTACTTCATTAATTTTATCTTTAATTACATAAGGTCCCTCCCAATTTGATTGAAGTTTTGGACAACGTCCTTTCTCTCTTCTTGGCTGAAAAAGCCAAACTAAATCCCCAGGTCCGAATTGAAGATTTCGAGACTTGACGTCGTAACGAGCTTTTAATCGGTCAGAAAGTACCTGAATCTTATTCCAAGCAAAGTTATGAATGTTTTCTAACCTTTCCTGAAGGGTGATAACAAAATCGGAACGCAGAGGTTCGTGTGAAGGTAGAGGGCCTTTGTCTAAATCTGAAGGTAACCCGGGTAATCTTTTCCCATCAGCATTGAAGCAGGAGTATGACCTGTCGCTTCATGAACAGCTGAACTGTAAGACAAGACAAAGAGTGGAATCCATTCATCCCAATCTCTTTGATCTCTATCTACATCAAGAGACTCGGTAGAGTCTTGCGCCAAGTACATTAAAAAAAAAAATACATCATTAATATGCAAATTATTAAGCTATGAGCTAGCGCGAGACTCAACCGAGTCTCGTTACCGGAGCGGTAGGATTTTCGGCGGAGTGGGGGTATAATTTTTTTAATTTTATTTATTTTCTGTCGTGTTCTGTAACTTAACGGAGACCAACGACTAATTTTCAGAATCAGGGTCTACGCCGCTTTCATTTAAGACCAATATGAATGCGATCGGTGCACGGAAACTGATTATTTTTGTCTTTTCTTAAATTACAAGAACTCGGTTCGATCAAGAACTTTCGTCGTCGTCGTCTCCGTCATCACAACAGTTGCCTGGGTAGGTAGGGACATAGGGAGGATATTGGGACAGGGGAGAATACACGGGTGTGAAATCAGACAGAGTTGCCGGTCTACCCTATACTATAACGTGTTTTTATTATTCTATGGTTCATGGGCTCGAGTCCCATGCGCGTCGTGCATGCGCGAGCCTACTCATAGCCTTAGATGACAGCTCGGGAGATGAGATATAATAATACGAGTAGCTGAAAATTTTTTCAAATAATTGTTAATGTAAACTTTGATATAATTTGTAGAGCAGAAATTCTTGAGATTAGTACCGGTGTTTTCTATAATAATGCTTAATAATTATTTCTACTTGTTCATCTTACGACGTCGAGTTTTCGAGGTTATGACAATTATCTGTCACCAAAATCATACCTCAAGTTTCGTGAATAACGTGTTAATGTGTCTAGATCGTAGCAACAGGACGCAGAAAATTGCGCCGGCATAAATTATTATCACCTGACCAAGTTTTATAACAAGGACATTTTAATGGATATCCACGATGATATATTTGTATATTTATGTGAAGACTACGAATAGATTTGTTGTAGCAGAATCTTTTCCAATTTATAGGATGGCTTCATGATCTATTCTAGAAATTGAGCCTTACGCAAAATTTAATTGAGTTGCGATAGCGATGTTAAATTCTTCGAATCAAAGCTGAGCGACACTATTTTCAGACCGTTCCTCGCATTATAATTGTAGGTAGCACGATTGAGATTACAATCAGTAACACTCGGTCTGAAAAACAATTCAGATTTCTTTGGATTTATATTATTTAATCATTCTTTCATTGTCACTAAATGTTTTCTGTAATTTTTCAGTAACTGTGAATTCCAAAGACTTTAGGGTCTACTTTGCCTTGCGATCAATGGGATAGTCAATGCTGACTTAGCACTAGAAAATTGCTGAGTTTACGAATATATTGTTCCTTTCCAACTATCAGAAGTAATGGAGGAAGCAGAAGATACTATAGTACTATAATTGTAACATCATTGTGCTCAGCAAACTCGTCATGTCCAGTGACAAAAATGGTTAATCAGAATCTGCAAATGTGAAGTTTAATGCGATAGCAGAGTAAGGTATAAGGTTTTAGGGGCTAACATAACTTTAATTTCAATTGATCTTTTCTTATGAATGCGTATGTTGCATGTTGTTACGTGTTACGCACGTTATGTATACGAAATGTAAATACCTACCGAAAACTAAGACTAGATCACATTCGGAAACTTATTGGGATCGAATTTAATTGTACTTGGTAACGTCCATTGATTTCAATACTTTTGTAGATTAATTGGCTGCAAAACTATTTTTGTGGGAAATACCACATTAATGTACTTGGCGAAAGGTTTTTGCACCTTAGGAGGAAAGATATCGAAGAAGAGTTCTATTTAGGCGTTCTACCATACCATCTGACTGAGGATGCAGAGGCGTAGTACGAGTTTTCCTAACACTTAGAACTTTAAAGATTTCTGACACAAGAATTGATTCAAAATTTCTACCCTGGTCAGTTTGAATTTCTAGTGGTGTTCCATATCGACAGATAAATTCCTTTATGAATACTCTGGCTACTGTTTCAGCTTCTTGATTGGGAATGGGAATCACTTCTGGCCATTTAGTAAAATAATCTGCTATTACTAAAGAATAACGATTACCGTTGCGAGAGAGAGGTAGAGGTCCTAAAATGTCTATTGCTATTCTTTCGAAAGGAGCCCCTACGTTATATATCTGAAGTTTGCTTGTGCCTCTCTCTCGAGGCCCTCTTTTAGCTTGGCAAATGTCACAAGTACGACACCAGTTCTCAACGTCTTGACGACAGCAGGCCCAAAAATATCTCTCTCTAATCCTTCCAAGAGTCTTGTTGGTGGCGAAGTGTCCTCCTGAAGGCGAATTGTGATGTTCCGAAAGAATTGAGATTATCTTCTTCTTTGGAACTAGAACCTGCCATCTGTAGAACTTGGAGTCTGGTGATTCCCATTTTCTACATAATAATTCTTCATTGAGGTAAATAGAATCCCATTGAGCCCAGTAGATTTTTGAATGTTGATGCAAAGACGAAATTTCTTGCCATTCTGGTTTAATCCCAGATTCTTTCCAGAGTTTTATTTGAGATAGTATTCCGTCTTCAGCTTGAAGAGTCCTCCAGTTTTCTTTGTCTCCGTCTAAGGAAATCATCCTGATTTTGACTGACGGAATCTGTTGTTTTCCTAGACAAATACACTGTCTACATTCTGAAGAGTCGTCACAAGGTCTCCTAGATAAGGCGTCGGCGTTCCCATGCAGAGTTCCGGCGCGATGTTGAATGTCGAATTCATACTGACCTAAGGTCTCTATCCACCTAGTGACTTGGCCTTCTGGTGCTTTAAAAGAAAGTAACCACCTTAGTGAAGCGTGGTCAGTACGAATTAAGAATTTCTTCCCATAAAGAAAATGATGGAAATGAGTAATGGATTTAACTACTGCTAGGAGTTCTCGACGGGTAACACAATAGTTTTTCTCAGTTTTACTAAGAACTCTGCTAAAATGACTAATTACTTTTTCCTGATCTTCCTGTACTTGAGATAGAACTCTGCCTATACCTGTTAAAGAAGCGTCAGAGTCTGAAATGAAAGGAAGATTTACTTCTGGATAAGCGAAAATTGGAGAGGAAGTTAAACATGATTTTAAACGAGAGAAAGCTTCTTCGCAGTCTTGGTTCCAATCGAAGGGGGTCTTCAATCTAGTAAGGTGATGGAGAGGTCTAGCGACGGTAGCAAATCCTTTAACGAATCTCCTGTAGTACGTACATAATCCGATGAAGCTCTGAATCTGTTCCTTATTTGTGGGTCGAGGCCAATTTAATACTCTTTCTATCTTTGAAGGATCAGTTTTTACTCCGGAGGCTGAGACTATGTGTCCAAGGAAGCTTACTTCTTTTTGAAAGAGGTGACATTTCTTCGGACTCATTCTCAGTCCTACTTGTTGAAGACGTTGGAAAACTTGTCGGAGGTTTTCAACTTGTTCTTTAGAAGTTTTCCCAAAAACAATAACGTCATCTAGGTATACCAAGCAAATCTTCCCAGACAGTCCTTGAAGAGTAGTCTCCATAGCTCTCTCAAATGTTGCTGGCGCATTACATAGTCCAAAAGGCATAACTTTGAATTGCCATAATCCCCCAAGACCAGGAACAAAAGCGGTCTTTTCCTTGTCGGCAGGGTCCATTTCAATCTGCCAGTAACCACTCTGCAGATCTATAGTGCTGAACCATTGAGCTCTGGATAGAAGGTCCAGAGTTTCTTCGATTTTCGGTAGGGGGTAAGAGTCTTTTTTGGTCAGATTGTTGAGTTTTCGATAGTCTATACAGAACCGTTTTGATCCGTCTTTCTTGTTTTCCAAAACAATAGGGGATGCCCATGGACCAGAGGAGGGTTCTATTACATCGTTGGCGAGCATGTCTTCAACCAACTTGTTTACTTCTTCCCTCCCGTTGAGAGAAAGCCTCCTGGCTGCCTCTTTAAAAGGAACGTTGTCACCAGTGTCAATCTTATGCTTGACTAGGGTACAACGTAGGATGTCGCCTGAATTCTTGGCGAAGCAAATCTCAAAGTCCTTCATAAGAGACAGGAAATTTCTTCTGTCGGATTCTCGTAGGTGTTTTGAAGATCTTCGTGGAAGGTCTTCGAAATGAGATGGGGTTGAGTCCGTAGAGGTATTCTCCCTCAATGAAGTTGAGTTCGTAGAATTGGTTATAGATAATGGAGTTAAATTCGTAGAAATTCTCGTAGAGGGGATCAAATTCGTAGAAATTCTCGTAAAAGGGTTTAAATTCGTAGAAATTCTCGTAGAAGGGTTTAAATTCGTAGAAATTCTCGTAGAGGGGTTTGAATTCGTAGAAATTCTCGTAGAGGGGTTTAAATTCGTAGAAATTCTCGTAGAGGGGTTTGAATTCGTAGAAATTCTCGTAGAGTGTACTCAATTCGTAGTATCACCTGTTATAGGTGAGGTTAAATTCGTTGAAATATTTTCTGTAAACGCGGTTAAATGTAAAGAATTATTTTCTTCCTGATGTTCGATGTTTAATGGAGTTTCGAGCAGAGCTTTAGGTTCTTTAAGAGATTCGGACAAATTGCGAAGTCCAGGAGCATCATCAAAAATAATTGGAAAAGAACGACGAGTCGTTAAGAGAGGAATCTGATGACGACCAGATGATAATGTATTGGTGGCTGTGGAAATTATACACTCGTGTGTTGACAGAAAATATAACCCTAAAATACCGTCATCCTCAATATCGGCTACATAAACCTGATGGGGAGAAGTAATAAAACCAGCTACATTGATTTGGACAGTGCGCTGTCCTAGAATTGGAGTAGTCTCTCCTGTAGCTGTACGCAAAGAGGTAGAATGGAAATCATCCTTAGTGGATTTTAAAAGATCCGAACGGACTACTGTAACCTCCGCCCCGGTGTCTATAACCCAGAGATAGTTAACACCATTTACGGTGCCCCAGGTGTATAGTCCGGTTTGACGGAGACCTCTCAATAAAAATTGTTTTGGGTTAGAATCATGCACACTTAAATTTTTAGAGCTACCAATATGAAGATTCTTTGATGATCGAAGCTCCACTGAATCACCAAAGTTTAGTTTTTTGATGAAGAAGGTTGTGCGTTGGAAGAGGAGTCTCTGCTCCTCCAAGAAGTTTTATCAAGATTATCATTAGAATTCAATTTAGAATTGGAATTTGAGGCAATTAAGTTATCGCGCTCATTCTTTTTCTTCAAAAATAAACAAGTTTCTATAGTGTGATTCTCTCTTTTGCAGTATTTGCAAAACTTAGGTTCCTCCGTGGAACTCTGTTTTCGAGAATCTTCATTTTGGCTACGTTGCTGCCAGGGAGTGGTTTTCGTTCGGTTTTCGTTTTTGTTATGATCGGACGGTTTCGAGGCCTGAACCTGTCTGATTCTACCTACTCCTAGAAACTGTTTGTTCGTAGCCTTTATTTCTAAGGCTCTAATTATAGCCTGTTTAAGGGAAGAGGGTCTCGCTAGGCTCAAGGCATGTTTTAGTTCGCTATTGTAAATTGCGTCTATAAAATGAGCACGGCCTATCTGGTCTCGTGTTTCGTCATCGCAGGTTGGTAAAGCCAACCTGGTCATCCTCTCTATCTCATGACCAAGATCGACGAGACTCTCGTCTCTTAGTTGCTTTCTGCTTCTAAGTTGAGTTAAATGTAAAGTTTTTAGATGCTCGTTACCATAACGAAGCTTTAGAGATTCTGTTAGCTTATTATAATCTTTGACTTCAGTTTCTGACAGAGCCGTCAGAACCGACATGGTTGGACCTCTCAAATTTAAAGCTAGGTGCGTCGCTTTAGCGATCGGACCCCAATCGTTAGCTTCAGCACATAATCTGAATTGGCATTCGTATTCGGCCCAAGGGGTTGAGCCGTCGTACGAAGGAGCTTTTACTTTAGGTTGGTTTTGTGGGTTAGAAATTGTTAGGTTATGCATATTGCTATCACGAATGGAATCCGTTCGGTAGGGGAGTTGTGAACTATTCGCGATCTCTACTGTCTCGCGATTTTCGCGACCACTCTCGGCGCGAAAAGTGACATTGGAACATAACTTTCTAACCTCGGATAGAATATTCTCGCTAAAATTATTAAGATTATTATTTTGAAAGTGAGGCGAACTCGGACTTGCAATTTCCGAGGGGTGATCGCCGCACATTTGTCTCAGACCTCTTTCTCGGTTATTATCGTCCTGCGCCGTTAATTTGACGCAGTCGTTTCTCTCTAGAGATCGAACGATCGGCACTGTTGCGACCGCTTCGTTCGATCTAGGTCTGGCTGAATTAGGGGGAGTTCTTCCCCCATGAATAGTTACAGACCTTGTCTCTTGTGAGGGTCGTTCCTCAAGACGATCTCGGACTAGGGAGAGTCTTCGCGGGGTTGGGATCGGAGAAGGTCGGGTATCTGTGATTCGGGTTCCCAGGGTTTCCAGGCTCTTCTGGATGGCGATCTGGAAGGTGATGAGGGTGGAAAGGAAGGTCTCGAACTGCTTTCGGGCGGAAAGAACGGAGGAAAGGAGGGCCTCAGACTGTTGTCGTTGGTCCTGTTGCGCTGAAACTAAAGAGGAAACTAGGATCTCTCGGTCCTGTCGCTGTTCCTGCATCAAGAGGCGGAACATCTCCATCTGCAGAGCCATCGGGTCTTGCGGAGGAGATTGGATGGTGGGTTGGGTAGTCGGGATAGGTGATGCGGTTTCAGCCGCGGTCGAAGTGGATTCTGTAGTCCGAGTCTGACACGTATTAGGCATCTTGAGTCTAGATTACTGTTCTTAATCACCCAGAAGTCGCGCTTCTGACACCAAATGTTACGGAACGGGAGTCTAAGAGGTCCGTAAATTAATCAAGGGGTTCTCTAGGTGAATAAATCAAAGTAATTAAACAAGAAATGGAGTTTGGAGGTATTTTGGATGAAGGTTTGTTGTATTCAAGATACGTGTGTTCAGTTTAAGGTCTAGAACAAGACTGTTATTTACAATAAACGTCGTGATTAGTAACAGTGAACAAGGGAATGATGTTAACATCTTTTATTTAAGATGACTACTAGAGCGTGTGAATTATATATGTGAGGGGTGTATCACTTTCGTAACAATATATATACACATACATACACATACACACACATACACATACATACACACACATGCATATATACACACACACACTTCTACACACACACACACACACATATATACACACACACACACATATATACACACACACATATATACACACACACACATATACACACACACACATATATATACACACACATATATATACATACACACACACACACACACACACACACATATATTGTGACGACAACCGCGAACAAAGGGGAAAGGGGAAAAGATTTCTGTTCAGCAGTGACGCCTACAAAAACTGACAACCCGTGAGAATCTTGAAAGAAATCTGAATTTTTTTTAAATGAGTTTCGAAAATGAGTATAAATCTCCCAAAATTCTTGTATTGGGCGCCAGGTACTCGAAAGTACCACGTTACAAAACAAATAAATAATAAAAATAATAAAAATGATAAAAATGAAATGAAACGGTCTCAATTCAATTAAATCTTCTTAAGAGAAATTTATTTTACTTTTAAACTTAAGAAATACTCGGCAGTTCAGGGTGAGGGGAACGTGAGGTCGATGATAATTTAAAGGGGAGGGGAAGGGGGAAGGTAGGCAAAACCAATAGCTTATAAATTTTTTATGAAAATTTAAAATAATAGTCAAATTTATTTTGGGGGGTCGCAACAACTCAGTACCTATGTCTGGTTGCTTACATAAACCCTAAATACTAACTATACAAACAGTAGATCACGATAATAATAATAATAAACTCAATATAACACAGCTGACTAACGATAGTGCAACGTATACAGAACACACACACACACACGATAAGGAAGAAGTCTGGATAGGGTCGGCAAGGTAGTATGGGAAACAGAGGATAATATTCAATAGATGGGGTCGATAATGCAAAGGACTAGGCGGGTCGGTAATACAGGAATTCGGATAAGGATACAAAGAGTCTGAATCAGAACACTCACACGGACATAGACTACAACAAATATGACGTAACAAAGTACGCGGTCTAACTACGCAATTTTCAACTACGCAAAACACGATATAACAGGGGGGCCAATAATATTCGTTATTCAATTATTATTAAACTATCAAATTATATCAGCTCAAAATTTCCGGAATTTGACAAAATAATAGACACGATTATTAAAATATACAAAAGGATCAAAAGAAATAGTTATTCAACTGGATTCGATATATCTTCGAGATTAATTATCGAAAATACTCAAATTTCAAATTGGTGACTTCAAAATCCGATTAAACAAAAGACAAGACTCAATAAAAGGGATCAATAAAAGGGGTAACGAACAAAAATACTGTAAGGGGACGCACACACAACAATTAATCTTGACGATTTCTCGAAATATCGATTATTTCATCAAAATCAAACAAATATACATCTAATAAGTGATAATACAACTTACTATTATGACAAAAGTAAAGCCAGTACACGAAAACCCGTGAAAAAGGTACCTGCGTCGCCCGGAAAAGGGGTGAGGCAAGACTACGCAGTAACCAACTAGCGTATAAACTTTTCCTATTTTCCAAATAATAACGGGGAGTCGAGTACGGTTGAAAGCTTACCTATAGTAGACTTTACTGGCTAACTCCAAAATCACACACACAACAAAATAATTTTTAAATAATAATGCTTGGAATAAAAATCAAATTGAAAAAAAAATGCGCAATAACTGACAATTAAAGAAACGCAGCTTCGTGCTACAACAGTCGGACGAGAAGTGTCGCATATTCCATCTGCATCGCGTAGATCATTTTCGGGGGAGGGAAGACGTCATCCGGGAACTGGAAGGGTGCAAGGCTGTCTTGGTGGGCCCTCTAGGCTCTCAGAGCTTTTGTCAAGTATGTGTCAGATGGCAGGTGGATGCTCGATGCACCCTGGAAGGCGGGATGTTTAAATAATGCTTTCTGCTGCCCGATGGACCAGGTCGGTACTTAGGCATTACAGCAAGGCAGGAAATGCAGCGCTCTTCCAGGCGTGACACAGGAACCGTAGATAACGTCATACTCGACTACTGACTCTGAGGCTTCGAATAACCCACCAGCGTCGAGGCTGGATGTTGGCTATCCCTCGCCGGCCATAATACGTCGACACGAACGTTAACACAAAAAAAACATAAAAAAGCAATATTAGAATATCATACTTAATATTTACATAAGATAGCCTTCGGAATTTGAGCTGATGTGAGACTTCTCGTCGATATTATTTTAGTTCTCAAAATTATGGCGGTCGCTCTAGTCGGGAGAGGAGTCGTGGTAATACAAGGCAGATTTCTGCCTCGTCACAATTCACTTCCACCGGGCCATATTAAATAGGTAGGTTCCTGAGATAATCCTAAGACTGAAAGTCCTTTACTAAAACTTCCAGAGACCCTTAGTTTCCGAGCTACGGACGATCTAGGTTGTCCAATCACAGAGCTCACACGTAAGTCAGACAGGGCCGCTAAATATCTTGAATTAATATAATATGAGTTTCATATCATCATAAGTAATTTCGTCATCACTTCTGACTAAAATGTTTACGATGTCCTGAAATTGCTGCTGGCGTCGGTTTCGTTGTCCAGGTCGTGAAAATCATCCTCCACGTGATTTAGATCGGTCCCCTCGTGGTTTTTGTCGTCCAGGTCATTTGCAGCGTGGTTTCCAACGTCCAGGTCGTGCGCTTCGTAGTTTCCGTCGTCCAGGTCGTGCGCTCCGTAGTTGGCGTCGTCCAGGTCGTGCGCTTCGTAATTTTCAACGTCCAGGTCGTGCGCTTCGTGGTTTTCGTCGTCCAGGTCGTGCGCATCGTCGCTTACGTCGTCCAGGTCGTGCGCTTCGTAGTTTTCGTCGTCCAGGTCGTACGCATCGTGATTTGCGTCGTCCAGGTCATGCGCTTCGTCGCTTACGTCGTCCAGGTCGTGCGCTTCGTAGTTTTCATCGTCCAAGTCGTTTGCTTCGTGGTTTGCGTCGTCCAGGTCGTGCGCATCGTCGCTTACGTCGTCCAGGACGTGCGCTTCGTAGTTTTCATCGTCCAAGTCGTTTGCTTCGTGGTTTCCGTTGTCCGGGTCGTTCGCTTCGTGGTTCGCGTCGTCCAGGTCATGCGCCTCGTAGTTTTCATCGTCCAGGTCGTGCGCTTCGTAGTTTTCATCGTCCAAGTCGTTTGCTTCGTGGTTTCCGTCGTCCGGGTCGTGCGCTTCGTGGTTTGCGTCGTCCAGGTCATGCGTCTCGTAGCATCGTCCAAGTCGTTTGCTTCATGATTTTCGTCGTCCAGGTCGTTCGCTTCGTGGTTTGCGTCGTCCAGGTCGTGCGCTTCGTAGTTTTCGTCACCCAGATCTTTTGCAACGTAGTTTCCGTCGTCCAGGTCGTGCGATTCGTAGTTTTCGTCGCTCAGGCCGTTCGCAAGGTGACTTTCATTGTCCAGCTCGTGTGATCCGTATTTTTAATAGACCCGAACACTTGCCTCGTAGTTATCGATGCACGAATGTTCCGTCCGCATGCGATTCTCTCAAATCAAATCTTCATGAGGCTGAAGTTCGTAACGTTAACGCAACAAACTGAGCGAATAATTTTTTTCGCGTTCGGCGAGGATCGGACTAGATGCAAATAATTTCTCAAGATATCCCGAACACTCAAAAAAATATTCATCAAAATCGACTCGTCGGAAGCCACCCTTACCTATCACCCTCCTAATAAATAATAATTAAAAAATTTATAACAATTGAACGAATCAATTGGCGACGACCGGAATAAATGCGAAAAATTTCAAAATTCATCCCGAACACTCAAAAAAATATTTACCAAAATCGACTTGTCGGAAGCCGCCCTTACCTACCACCCTCCTATTGAATAATAATTAAAAAATTACTAACAATTGAACGAATCAATTGGCGACGACCGAAATAGATGCAAATAATTTCTAAAATCATACAGATCTCTAAAAAAAAAAAAATCGCAAATTGATTCGTTCAATTGTTATTAATTTTTTAATTATTATTTAATAGGAGGGTGGTAGGTAAGGGTGGCTTCCGACGAGTCGATTTTGATGAATATTTTTTTGAGTGTTCGGGATATCTTTAGAAGTTATTTGCATCTAGTCCGGTCCTCGCCAAACGCGAAAAAAATTATTCGCTCAGTTTGTTGCGTTAACGTTACGAACTTCAGCCTCATAATTCTTCAACTCTGATGAAGTCAGTATTTATTTGTTTTTCTGTAATCGGATTTTACTTTGGTCATTCAGCACCCATTAGATATTTCCTGTGCCATCAGCTACTGTATTGTACATTTTTATTGACGGGATCTCACCGGTTCACTATTTTCGATTTCTTACTTTTGCGAATTTAAGGTTCCGAGGCCCAACAAAGCCGTAGCCGACAGTCTGTTGAAATTACTACTGCGGCCTACGACGGCTGTCATTCGATAATCCCGAAGTTTTCAGAACCACGAATGTTTTGATTACAAAATTTTCCGTCAAAATGCCTCATCCTGGAATTTACGACCTCGTGGATGTTATTTCCACTGATGCAGACTAGCTCAACAAATAAATTGAAATCTGCAGAGATATTGATGAACTATAAATTACATTCACGTCTTAGTCTGAATTTGTTTTTTCCTATTTCCAAGTTGGTGTATTGGTTATTGATGATAATTAATCATGACTAACTTGGAAACAGTTGGATTCATCGAAAAAGACCAAGAGACCTTTTTTGTAGAACGTTCAATTCGCTACAAAAATATGTTCTGGTCTTATCAGTACACTGATGCGTTGCCGAGTTATAAAATTCCAAAGTTTAAAAAAAAAAATTGCTATGTTATTTAGATGGGAAATAGAAAATCGCTATGCGGCACCTCTTAATATTAATATTAAAAGCTCAAACTTTGACAGCCTTTTTTTTTCGTCATTTGGAACAATATTTTTGACTTACTATTTGAAAATTAAAATAGTTGATTTTTTTGAATCGGTCTAATACACATACATATATATATATACTATCTACATCGGACGATTTCTATAATAATATTGAATGACTTTTTAGTTTTTATGGAAACTATCTTATCAAAGTATATAAACTATAAGATTAAAAAATAAAAAACGAAGAAAACTTTTCCCTTTTTTCAATCACATTAGAGACAAAAGTTGACATAAAATTACCAGGCTATCAAATTCAATGAAGTGATAGAAAACTGGAGAGTCTTTATATATCTCACTTATAATATATATTTTTGGAACGATATAGGTCTTTCGACGATCACAGTTAAGTTAGGAATTAATACCGATTCTGGTAAATACACGCAGTTCAAATCATTCACGGCTCGCAAAGTAAGCATTGAGTGAACAAATCAATTTATTCACACATGCATACTTTTTGCACTTCCGATTGATCCCATAGACATGTTGCTCGATAAATAGCCAACAGTGGAATGTTTCTTTCTGATACTTCGCATTGAGTGCGAAGAACGATTTGAAGCAGGAATCTATAGCCTTAATAGGAGAGCATAGATTGTATTCCACGTTATTTATTAGAACGCGTGAGCTCACCAGATCATCAATGGGGCCAATTAACAGAGGGAATGGTTGACTGGTCTGCTTACTTGCCTCGAAACTTCTTGCACGTACTTCCAGCTGTGGTTGAAGTCCAGTGTGGTTGATCCTCCAGTGTCTAAAATCGTACAAGTTGATATTGACTTACTACTAAATGATCAATTTGTTACAGGACTAATTTGAATCTTACTGAATGATGTGCGTTTTGTACTATTTGTCATGCAATATAAAAACTAATATTCTTTCTTATGATTGAGCTGCTTTTGACTCATGAATCACATATTCTGTATGTACATATAGGTATTTATACCTCGATATGAAGGATGAATGAATTTAGTATTTCGATCCTGGAAGGCCTTTGATGCCCTGCCAAGCTTCTGATTCTTATTGACCCCAGTAGCCGAGGTAAAAGTAAAAATGCGAGAACCTCGATTTTATCTAAAACGAAATAATTAATTAATTTATATTCCATCATGAAACACTTGCCAAAGTATGATGCATGATTAATTTTAACATGTGTACCATTGTCGATGAGCGTGCGGTGCGTATGTAGAAAATTTAGCACTTCAGGGCTCGTAGACTGTTTTGCAACGTAAATCAGACCTTTGGCAATTTCATTCCACTTGGAAAAAAGGCTGTCTTTACATCCAGGGTACATCGTATCAAAGTCCATATCAAGCTGAAATTTGTATTTGAATCATTTGCATATGTTGTGCTAAATATGTTACAATTAATCTTGAAATGAATATTATTTACCAATACATATCCATCAGAGCGCTGTAACGGTTTAAATTTCTCGAAGTATCCTTGAATCCCTAAAGTATCAATCTGAACGAACCTCCAAGGCTGTGTCACCATCCATTTATTAATTACATCATTTCGTGGCTCGTCATTATTTTCTAACCACTTGACATCGTCAATCTGCGTGGTCGATCGATTAGCTGCTCTTTGATTTTCTGTTTTTAGTTTTAATAACATGTAATTTAATATTGCGGGATATCCTTTTATATGGTATAAATTAGAAATTTTGTAAACATATACTCAATGAAAAATCAGTAAATAATGAAAGTGAAAATCATTATTTCAATTGGTTATTTGTTTTCAAAATTCACCTGGACGATTCCTTTTTCTTCAGACTTCAACAATCCAATCTTGCGGTACGTTTTCCTTTTATTATTATACTTCTGGTATAAGATACCACCAGCAGATTGACGACCATCACTGCATCCATTATATGCTCTGTACCACAGATCTCCCTCACTAATAGGAAGCAAAAGGGCTAAGTCGTGGGCCCAATCCAGAAATAAACTTCTTGGAATCCTTATACAAAAAGAATCGAAACAATGAATTGAAAGTGTTGAAATAGCTAGTGAACTGATTATGAGAGTGCAGTACAAATACCTTCTGTCAGGATCGTCTTTGAGTTCGCTTTCGATTAATATACTCGACACTAACGAAGAATCAATTTTCTTCAGGGTGCAATAAGAGTATAAAAATTCTCGGCCTCTCCGATCTGTTAAGAGCAATTCTTTCAAATCGCTTCTGAAGGCAGGAGCCACTGACGCTAAGTAGGCCCAAACATCTGTACCACTGTGCGATGTTAGTCTTTTATCACTTACTGAATTAATTTTTTCTTGGTGAGGGTCAACTAGGTTCTGAATTCCTAATTGCTCCACAGATAGGGCAGGATCCGAAGACTGCAGCACTTGTTCAGGAAAGATAAACTGGCCTGTATCATAAAATTGTACAAACTATGAGACTAAAAGCCAAAAACGAGCCAGAAAGTAAAGATAATTAGCCCTTCGCCAGCAAACTGATTCTTTTAAGGTTTGCAAGCTGTGAAAGCAGTATAAAAAATCTGAAATAATTCAAGTATTATACTCTCGAGGGCTTCAAGAAATTGTTTCTACCATTAATTTAGTCTAATTCTTATTCTGGTTCTTTATACGAGTCGGAATTAGAGTAAAACTGTAATCTCGACTGTATCCTAAAAGATTATTGACAAGGGATTAATAAAATTACGTACCTGACCCCAACTGCATGAACGACGTCACATTATAGTCTGGCACGGTTTGTTCATGGCACAGTACGGGTAATTTATACCCGTTGCACGCGTTTCCACCAGCGTGAAGACTCATGTTGCCACACGTGTGTTGAAAACTGTTTCACGATCACGAATTACTGACGCTTGTAGTACATAAAACTAGATTCGCCGGTCACCGAAACTGGCACTTCGGTAATTCTCCCGCCAACTCGTGACACAAGCATGAGCTAGTAACCATCACTAGAGACGCATGCGCATTATACCGATTTCACCGCTCCCTTACTGACGACGTTCGTACGAATCACCATGTACTTCGGTAATATTCCCGCCAATTCATAATACAAGCATAAACTTGTAACCATCACTGGCGCCGCATGAAAATTATACCAACCCGTCAGCACTCTTACCGACGGCGCTGCATATGTTGCACTGCGTAGGGTAGTAAAACTTACCAAACTAATTGATACAACATACACCTGTCTCTGACCAGTATACTCAACTATAACCATGTATACTATACTAGGAAATCGGTAGATTCTGCTGTAATTACATCAGTAGGCATTACCCAAGATTTTTTGTAGATTATACTTTTACGCACGTACTTGGGACTGTATACATTTATAATTGTAACCGAAACTAGAGTACCCACTACCGTAAAAATTTTACTTGAATAGGACGGTAATCTGAACAAGGGGATTTTTCTCCGTGTATATATATATATATATATATATATATATATATATATATATATATATATATATATATATATATATATATATATATATATATATATATATATATATATATATGTATATATATATATATGTATATATGTATATATGTACATGTACATGTACATGTACATGTACATATATATATATATATATATATATATACATACACATACATATACATACACATACATATACATACACATACATATACATACACATACATATACATACACATACATATACATACACATACATATACATACACATACATATACATATACATACATATATATATATATATACATATATATATATATACATATATATACACATATATATACACATATATATACACATATATATACACATATATATACACATATATATACATATATATATACATATATATATATATATATATATATATATATATATATATATATATATATATATATATATATATATATATATATATATATATATATATATATATATATATATATATATATATATATATATATATATATATATATATATATATATATATATATATATATATATATATATATATATATATATATATATATATATATATATATATATATATATATATATATATATATATATATATATATATATATATATATATATATATATATATATATATATATATATATATATATATATATATATATATATATATATATATATATACAGGGTGGGGCATCTAAAGTGTGACAGAGCAATAGCACTCAAACTATTGATGATACTCAAAAATGTTTCATATGAAAGTTATATTGTTCGGAAAGGCCGTCATACTGGACCATCATCATATTTTTTTGGTGGAGGCGCTGAAGCCACGTCAAGGTCAACTCCACTTTTTTAAATGGAACGGTGTATTTTTTTTTCCACGACATTATTACTGACTTCAAGACGAATTCAGTGACCTACAACACAAGGTCATTCTAGGCACGCAAAGTATGAAAATAGTCGAAATATCAAATCAAATCGGAATAATTACTTTCGAAGGATTTCCCAGCCTTGGTTTGTGTCTACCTACAGAAGATGCTCGAAGTGATGAACCTCGACTTGGAGAAACCTGAAGAAATGAAAACAGCGAATAATAAAGTGTTTAAACACTTTATTATTCGCTGTTTTCATTTCTTCCAATACCTATGATAATACACATCTACAGGTATTGTTTACATCGGCAGCAAGTGTGCATTTTCTGTTGACATATCAGTTAGTCACACATTACCTTCTAATGTGAGTACATCGGATCGCGGAAATGAACGATTTTCAAGAACCTTTCGATATGTTGATGGTGCTGGGGGAATGCCGCAAAAATTACCGAAACGCTCAAAATTTGTATGCAGCTCGTTATCCGGATAGACAACAAAAATCGCGCATGGCCTTTAAGCGATTAGCCGACCGTTTCTGCCGCTTCGGTACAGTAAAAAAAACACGAGACAGACGTCGACCGATTGTTAGTGAGGCTATTGCGGCTGCCATTTTAGCTTTTGTGGCACTAAATCCACATGCGAGCAGCAGGCAAATGGCAAGAGAGAGTGGAATTAGTAGGCGATCTGTATTAAGAATTTTACATAAACACAAGTTCCATCCGTACCACCTGTCATTACATCAGGATTTGTATGGCAACGATTTCCTGAATCGCGTCACTTTCTGTAATTGGATTCGTCGAAAAATGCGCAGAGATGTCTCGTTTTTGAGTCATGTGCTTTTCTCAGATGAAGCTAACTTCACAAATACTGGAAATGTAAATAGACATAATATGCATTATTGGGCAAATGAGAATCCTCGATGGATGAGAACTGTATCACTTCAACATCCGTGGTCCGTTAATTGTTGGTGCGGCATTGTCGGTGATCGCGTCATTGGTCCATATTTTTTTGAAGGTCGCTTGACTGGGCAAGTTTATGCAAACTTTCTGGAAAACATACTGCCTCAGTTACTGGAAAACGTGCCGTTGCATGTTCGGATGAACATGTGGATGCAGCACGACGGTGCACCACCCCATTATGCTCTGTGTTCAAGACAAGTGATGAGTGAGATTTTTGGCGATAAGTGGATAGGACGGGGCGGTCCTGTAGCTTGGCCACCTCGTTCACCAGATCTAACATCGCTTGATTACTTTCTATGGGGTTTTGTCAAAGAACGCGTAATGGCGGTAGCACCTACTACGCCTGACGACATGAAAGAAAGAATACGCCAAGCATGTGCCAAAATTACACCACAAATGTTGGCTGCAGTTAGACGGTCATTTCATCAGCGAGTTGACAAATGTTTACAAGTCGAGGGTCATCACTTCGAGCATCTTCTGTAGGTAGACACAAACCAAGGCTGGGAAATCCTTCGAAAGTAATTATTTCGATTTGATTTGATATTTCGACTATTTTCATACTTTGCGTGCCTAGAATGACCTTGTGTTGTAGGTCACTGAATTCGTCTTAAAGTCAGTAATAATGTCGTGGAAAAAAAAATACACCGTTCCATTTAAAAAAGTGGAGTTGACCTTGACGTGGCTTCAGCGCCTCCACCAAAAAAATATGATGATGGTCCAGTATGACGGCCTTTCCGAACAATATAACTTTCATATGAAACATTTTTGAGTATCATCAATATTTTGAGTGCTATTGCTCTGTCACACTTTAGATGCCCCACCCTGTATATATATATATATATATATATATATATATATATATATATATATATATATATATATATATATATATATATATATATATATATATATATATATATATATATATATATATATATATATATATATATATATATATATATATATATATATATATATATATATATATATATATATATATATATATATATATATATATATATATATATATATATATATATATATATATTTATTCCCGAACACAATGGAAAGTAAAGTTCCACCCCCTTAATTCCAAAGAAAAAGAGATTCTCAGCCGATTAATTTAAAACCTATGCACTTGCTACCTATCTCATTTAACAAAACTACCCCCGTCTACCCCCCCCCCCCCCCCCCTTCCCTCATCTTACCAACAACTCAAGATGTATCTAAAATCGGATAAAGACAGACGAAACTTCAGATATAAAAGTCAGCAAAATCCGACTAGCTCTCACAAAGGCTAGTGAACCCTTGACGATCTACAAATATGCCCAAATTATTAGTCTGTCATAATGGATCAGTCTTGTCAATTTCCAACGATATTCCACGTCCATCAACAGACCGACCGGGATGAAGTGGTCAGGATCGGCATGATCCCTGATCATTCCTTGCACACGATCACCCCGTTCCCATGGATCCAACAAGCAAATGGACCGGTGCTTCGCGCAAAATATGCGCAGACCTGCAAGGAACCTGTGGTCCACAGAGGTACCAGCACCCAAGACTTGGACGTTGAAAAAATGCCGAGCTGGAAATTCATCCCCGTAAACCTGAATCCGGTCGAGCCCAAAAAGAGGCTACGTCTACGTTCCGTGGATAGATACTCTCCGCACGACTTCCACCTGACTGTCTTGACCGACGACAACATTAAAGGGTGGATACCGGGAGAAGGCTGGGCCATCAACTGCGCTGCCATGTCCCCCCCTCTTGCCCCTGCCCCTAAAAAAAAACCAAAAGAGCTGACCGAATAAAAATTGAATAAAACGAAAATTTTCGTAAGTAGAAGAAAAAAAAAAAATATTTTAATATATTATTGTATAAATATACATAACATAAGCGAATGCACATATTTATATTTTTCTATTCATATCATTAACTAACCTTATGGTGCTAACACCAATAATAATAAATGTACATAAAGGTACATATCCATATATAATACATCCATTTCAACATATTACATAAATATACTATATAATCTCACACTTACAATATTAAACAATATACATTTATAGAACTTAGGATTAACATATGTACATATTACGTTAAGTACACTCACCTTTAGTATGACTCTGTTAATATTAATTTTTCTTCTTTCATTTTAGACGACAAAGCTCTTCAATTCAATTCTTTATCTTGAAACCACTTTCCCGTGGGGATTGTTGTAACGGTCGTAAAATTAATTACGGCAAAAGCACTTCTAGTGCAAAAACTTTGCGCCAAATACATTAAAACTAAAAACAAAAATTTGTTAACAGAATATTATAAAAAGTAGCACTCGATCTACAAAACTATTGAAATCAATGGATGTTGCCAAGTACAATGACATTTTTTCACAATTGATTTCAGAATGTGACCTAGCATTAGTTGTTGGCTGGCATTCACATCTCATCTCAATATACCGTGTTAGTCTAAGATCCCACCATAAAACGACCTTCACCGAGCTGGTTAATGGATGAAAAGTATTTTATATTCAATTAAATATGTCAATAAATATATTGCAAATGAGTTGTCTAAAAAATTTCAGTCCAGAATATGATTAATTAACAATTACAAAAAATTTTTTTTCTAAACATTTCATTGGTTTGGTTAATAGACAAATTCCATACCAATCGAAAGTACGAAGCCCATAGAACATGCAAACGTTAGGTTGACTATTTTTTTCCCGTCACAACTCTTGGGTAGGCAGGTATAAGCAGGTAAATCGATACTAGTAACTTGCACCGGTCTGGTTAATGAATCAAAGTTAAATTAAAATAAAGATTATTTCATTACGAACACGGTGGTATAAGGTTGTCTGCGAAAAATCAGTCCTGAATTCCGGTTGTCGAGTTTTAAAAAGTGAAATATTGCTGCGAGTGAATACGTGCGACAGAGAGGTCCTAGCGAACCATTCCATGCGATGGAAGAGTACACAGCATTGCAGCTGTGTGTAGGTCGTCCATTGAAAGAAAGAGAGTGTGCATGCCATTTGTCTTTGAAAATGAAAAGGAAAAAAAAAATAAATAAAAAAAAAAAATAAAAAAAAATAAAAAAAAATGAAATGAACAGTTTTTGAAAGTTTTATCATCAAAATCAATTACACCATCATCCTAATTACACAAAAAACACTTTTTCGCCATTCTTTTACAACAATAAATAGTAGCACGTTTTTTCAATTCTAATATAGCGACAATTTACTCCAAAATGATGCACAGCATGTACGAGTCTATCACTATCCTTTTCATTTTCAAAGACAAATGGCATGCACACTCTCTTTCTTTCAATGGACGACCTACACACAGCTGCAATGCTGTGTACTCTTCTATCGCATGGGATGGTTCGCTGGGACCTCTCTGTTGCACGTATTCACTCGCAGCAATATTTCACTTTTTAAAACTCGACAACCGGAATTCAGGACTGATTTTTCGCAGACAACCTTATACCACCGTGTTCGTAATGAAATAATCTTTATTTTAATTTAACTTTGATTCATTAACCAGACCGGTGCAAGTTACTAGTATCGATTTACCTGTTTATACCTGCCTACCCAAGAGTTGTGACGGGAAAAAAATAGTCAACCTAACGTTTGCATGTTCTATGGGCTTCGTACTTTCGATTGGTATGGAATTTGTCTATTAACCAAACCAATGAAATGTTTAAAAAAAAAATTTTTTGTAATTGTTAATTAATCATATTCTGGACTGAAATTTTTTAGACAACTCATTTGCAATATATTTATTGACATATTTAATTGAATATAAAATACTTTTCATCCATTAACCAGCTCGGTGAAGGTCGTTTTATGGTGGGATCCTATACTATGTGTTTGTGAATAGGCGCGACAGTATGTCCAGTAGCGGATGTACAGTCGCCCATCGCGTGGGTATTCACGTTATGCGAATTTATCGGTATGGTATAGTAGATCGCAGTCTAAGTTCAATCCACGTGGTCATTAGCTGCGGAGTCCAATACTTCAATGGCGCGCTTGGTCGTACTTTTGCATCAAGTGTCACACAATAAATCACATCTAAATGAAGTAGATGTACTCTTTACTTTTGCGGATACACTCGTACTTATGAAAAATAGCATCCACTGTCTACCGAGTATGCGGAGCATGAAGAACATTTCGTAAGTTTGATAATTGTTTTGAATAACAATATTCAACGTTTGTCATACTATAGCCAAGAGCATGGCCAAGCGCGCCATCAAACGGCGTACTGATGTATTAACCTTCACAGCGTATGATCACGTAGATTTTTAGACAGAATTTACTATACCATACCAATAAATTCGCATAACGTGAATACCCATGCGATGGGCGACTGTACATCCGCTACTGGACATACTGTCGCGCCTATTCACAAACACACGGTACGTAAGATACGTAACACGTAATGACATGCGACATACATATGTACTCGTAAGAGAAGAATAATCAAAATTAAAATTGAAAAAATTAAAGAAAAAAAATTTGCAGTACGTGGTACTTGGCGGGATGGTGTTTGAATTATCATAAGAATATTAAAACACCTCAATTTATATTTTCTTTCAATTTTTACAAAAATGCCCGCCAAGTACCACTACCTCCAAAATTTTTTTCTTTTATTTTTTTTTCTCAATTTGAATTTTGATTAATTTTTCTTACGAGTACATATGTCGCATGTCATTACGTGTTACGTATTTTACGAATATTGAGATGAGATGTGAATACCAGCCAACAACTAATGCTAGGTCACATTCTGAAATCAATTGTGAAAAAATGTAATTGTACTTGGCAACGTCCATTGATTTCAATAGTTTTGTAGATCGAGTGCTACTTTTTAGAATATTTTGTTAACAAATTTTTGTTTTTAGTTTTAATGTACTTGGCGCAAGGTTTTTGCACTGGACGTGCTTTTGCCGTAATTTCACTACTTTTTGTACCGGTTTCTTTGATGTTTATTTTCACTTGTGATGAATTTAATTATACATAAACATCTGTCCCCCATCCGCAAATATAACGAGTATGTTTATTACTTGAATGGTACTACTTGGGTCTTATATTATTATATACACATATATATTTTATTTAATATTAGCTACTGCATCAATTTGAATTACTTTCACTGGTCTATGTTCATTCGGAAATTAATTGTGAGCAAATTTAATTGTACTTGGTAACATCAGTAGATAAGATAAGAGAGTTCTGGGTCACAGCATCCCTGATCTGCAGATCATCCCTGGACCACAGCATCCAGCATCCCTGGACCTCTGGACCAAAAACTTTGAATTTTTTTCTTCAACCAAACCTAACCCAGCCTATCTAGAACCTAACTTAGCCATGTAAGAGAGAGAGAGAATGACATAGAGTACAGCAGAGCAGTGCAGAGTAGAGTGAGAAAAGGGGAGGTCGGGTGAATAATAAGATATTGATGATCTATTCATTTATTTTTTCAAATCCCCCACTTGCCGCACCTGATGTGTGCACCATCATCGTTGGTTGTCGAGTGGCATACCGATTTGCCGGAGCTGCGGTCGATCCAGTCGGGTACCCATTCTCATCGTTAGTGAAATTTTCGAACTGTAAATTTTTCGCGAGGTCTATTGAACTGTGAATTTTCTACCTTTGCAGCGGTGAGTGCATATAATTATATTTAAGTAAAATATTGTCGCCAGTCTGGAAAATGCCTGTCTGGACACGTTCAAAGTGAATGCCTGACCTAATTAACACTAATGACCTTTGACGTCGTTAGTGAAATTTTCGAACGGCAAAATTTTTCGCGAGACTTATTGAACTGTGAATATTTCTGTCTTCGCAACGGTAGATGCACATAATTATATCCAAGTCAAAATATTGTCGCCAGTTCTAAAATTTTCGCATCGCTGCATCCAGAGTGAATACTTTGTATAATTAGCACTGGCGACTAAAATGTATGCATTAGTGGATTGGTTAAATTCATTGAACCATTAATTTTCGATTTTGCGATGCATATAATTACACCACGGTTGAAGTATGCAAGTTTTCAAATTTTAACCTAGGGGGTATATGTATTTGAAGTAACGGTGGTGGGAGTAGGGGGCGTCATCGAGTCTTTGAGCCATGGTTTAACCTTCTGTACATTATTGAGGTGTGTATATAAGGTTCATGCTCAACATGGTGGTAATCATTCGTACGAGTTCTAACGTGCAAAGTAAACCTCAACAAACAATATTTCGAAATCATGGACGTGCAAGTATACTCTGATCTTCTCAAGTGTATGGAATGGGCCTACAACTTGTTGTCTATGGAGACCTCTAGACAAACAGGCGATGACATTGTCGTCGCACACTGGTGTAATATTGGCCAACAAAAAATTGAATCCCTGACTGATATTTTATCGCAACCCCACCTGCATGTAAGTGAAAAGCAGAAGATTCAAAACACAATTTCGCAAATTCGATCTTGGTGTGTAAAATTTCAACAATATCAAACACGAGCGGTTGTTGTTGGTGCGGGTGATACTGCAGTGAATAATATCGATGATCGTGTTCGATGGAGTGAGTTGAATAGTGTATTTGGTAATCGAATTCGCACAGGCGTTGTCACAAATCTTAAACATACGGACTTGGGTGGATTTTTACTTGATGTTGGGGTTGTGGTAACTGAACATTTGAAAAATATACTACATACCGAGGGGAACATCAAAGTAAATGTGATATTATCGTGCAAGTTTGAAAATGTGAAAAACGATGACGTCTGTGTGGAAATGAAGTATTTCAATACATGCAATATGCCTATTCTCCCATCAACGGATCTGAATAGCTGGTTCGGGGACAATATTGCTGGGATTCTGCTAACCAAGGTGGAGGACTTTGAACAACGAGATTCCGGATGGAGCATGGTTGAGATAATCAATGCCGTGATCAACATCAACCGCTACGAACCTCTTCGTGGTGGACTTTCTACATTCACCATGCTACCGAGGGATATTCAGCTGAAGAAAGCGGTGGTGAACGTGAAGAACGACGATGATCGCTGTTTTCTATGGGCTGTTACGGCCGCTCAAACTACAAGCCGTATATAAATGAGCTGAATTGTACAGGTATAAGTTTTCCTATGACTCTGCATGGCGTGGAGAAATTTGAAAAATTAAACAATCTTAGAATCAATGTATACGGTATTGAATCCGAAACTTTTTCACACCATGCAAAGTCTAAAAATAGTGTAATAGTTCCGCTTTATCTTAGTAAAAATTTAAACAGTTTAAACAATGATACGATTCATTTGCTTATGATTGAATCTAATTCTAATATTATGGAGCATGATGGTGACTTAAATGTTTTCAAACCAAATTTCCACTTTACTTGGATCAGGAATCTTTCGCGTTTGGTTAGCAAACAGCTGTCGAATCATAACGGCGCGCAATTGTTGTGCGATAGATGTTTGTGCCACTTTGCGATGCAAAGCGCCTATGAAAATCATAGACTAGATTGTGTAAATTTAAATAAAGTTCGAATGATGTTTCCAGAAAAAAAGGATTCAGAATTTTCAAACTTTCATAATAAAGGCGCCGTGCCGTTTGTCGTGTACGCGGATCTTGAATGTATATTAAAACCGGCGAGAAATGAATCTCAAGTGCATATTCCACACAGTGTGGCGTTTTATGTACATTGCTCATACGATGACAATTTATCCGAGTATAAAGACCACCGCGGATCTGACTGTATCGAATGGTTCAACGCGCAGCTTCGCGATTTATCGGCGAAAGTAGAATCACGCATAAAAAATGTAATCCCGATGGAAAATTTAAATCAAATGCAACGCGATCGACACATGCGCGCGAAAAATTGTTATATCTGTGAAAAACCATTTGAGGCAGATGAGAAAAAATGTCACGATCACTGCCATTTCACCCGTAAATATCGCGGAGCTGCTCACAATCGGTGTAACATAAATTTTAGTGAGAAACACACCATTCCGGTTGTATTCCATAATTTGTCGGGCTATGATTCGCATTTTTTGATTAAATCTCTGGCCACAACTTTTCCGGGCGATATCACACTGCTGCCAATCAATAAGGAGAAGTACATATCATTCACCAAGAGGGTTGGTAACAGTGATATGCATTTGAGGTTCATAGACTCGTTTCGCTTTATGGCTAGCGGGTTGGAAAAATTAGCTTCATATATTGACAATGCGGATAAAAAAAAGATAACCGGCAAATATTACGAAAATTTGGAAGAATTTCAACTGATGACGCGTAAAGGTGTTTTTCCATATGAATACATTGATTCGTGGGAAAAACTTGATGAGGTAAATCTGCCCAATAAGAGAGATTTTTATTCTAAACTCAACGATTCGGGAATTAGTGATGCGGATTATGAGCATGCGAAGAAAGTATGGGCTAAATTTAACTTATGTACATTGGGGGAGTATTCAGATTTATATTTAAAAACGGATGTACTCTTATTGGCTGATATATTCCAAAATTTTAGAGATAGTTGCTTTAAAACATATCATTTGGATCCACTTCACTACTACACCGCACCAGGGCTTGCTTTCGATGCAATGTTAAAACACACCAAAGTGAGTCTGCAAATTTTGGATGACCCCGAAATGTTATTGTTTATCGAAAAAAGTATTCGAGGCGGTGTAGCACAGTGCTCCAATCGGTATGCAAAAGCAAATAATCGATTCATGGGCGCTGATTTCGATCCAAGTAAAGCGGAATCCTATTTAATGTATTTCGATGTAAATAATCTTTACGGTGCGGCTATGAGCGAGAATTTACCCAGTGGATCATTCGAGTGGGAACACACCTCTATTGATGTGATGTCCCTGCGCGATGATTCACCAATTGGATATATTCTCGAGGTTGATTTGGAATATCCGACAGAGCTCCACGAGCACCATAAAGATCTGCCACTCTGTCCCGAGCATTTTATTCCACCTGGCAGTAAGATTGCAAAGCTGGCAACGACACTTTTACCGAAGAAAAAATATGTACTGCATTACCGAAATTTGCAGCAATGCTTGAATTTAGGTATGCGGTTGGTTAAGGTGCACCGACCCTTAAAATTCGCACAATCTCCATGGTTGAAATCGTATATCGACTTGAACACTGACATGCGAAAGCAGTCAAAGAATGAGTTTGAGAAAAACTTCTACAAGCTCATGAACAATGCGGTATTCGGCAAGACCATGGAGAATGTGCGAAAGCATAAGGAGGTGAAATTAATAACGAAATGGGGTGGTAGGGGTGGCGCGAGAGCTTTGATCGCACAACCAAACTTCCATAGCTGCAGTGTATTTGATGGGGACATGGTAATTATTGAATTGAATCGCGTTCGAGTAAATTTCAATAAACCAATATATATACAGAGCGATTTTGGGGAAAGTGGGCGCCTAAAATTAGGCAATTCGTTTTTTCAACTAAACTCGCAACATCATTGGTCGGGTAGATATGGTCGACCAATGATGTTGCGAGTTTCGCGAAAAAACGAATTGCCTAATTTTAGGCGCCCACTTTCCCCAAAATCGCTCTGTATATCGGTGCAGCGATTCTTGATCTCTCGAAAATCTATATCTATAAGTTTCATTATAATTACATTAAGGCTAACTTCGCTAATAACCAAGCCAAGCTATTGTACACAGACACCGATAGTCTTATTTATCAATTTAGTGTGCCTAACATCTATGATATCATCAAACGTGATGTTAACGCGATGTTTGATACTTCGGACTACCCGCTGGACAATATCTATGGTATCCCGCTGATGAATAAAAAACGCCTTGGTCTAATGAAAGATGAAAATAACGGAAAAATCATGACCGAGTTTATCGGGTTACGCGCCAAACTTTATTCACTCAAAACTATGGGTGAGGGCGATAAAAAACGTACCAAGGGTGTAAAGGGGTCTACATTAAAAACCATCACGTTTGACGATTATAAGCGGTGTCTGATTGAGTATAAGAATTTGGCTAAGCCTCAATGTCTGATTAGGAGTAGGCAACATATCGTTAGCACCATCATACAAAATAAATTAGCGCTAAGCTGGCGTGATGATAAGCGGAACTTAATACCTGGTCAAACCGATACCCTTCCTTGGGGTTTTATTGATAGTTTGTAAGATTATTTGTCGGAAAAACCGAAGTGTAAAAATATATATTATTGATTGATTGATTGATTTTGAATGCATGGTTAGCATTTTTATGATTAATATTTGTAAATATATATATATATATATATATATATATATATATATATATATATATATATATATATATATATATATATATATATATATATATATATATATATATATATATATATATATATATATATATATATATATATATATACCGTGAGGTTATAGGGAAGGGAATCACAGGATGCAGGCAACCCAACAGTCAAATTTCCGAAGATTGCCGAAGGCAGAGCATTGTCATTAATGGAAGGGGGACGCGAAAATTTCTGTTAGCAGACGACTCAACTGTCAGATTGTTGGGTTAAAAATAATTATTATAGTGAACTTGAAGAAGCCGATCGGAATGAAGTTAATTAGCAAGATTCATCAATATTAATTTGTAGTAAAGTTACAACAGTTAATGAATAAATTATGACCGATTTCACCAACGACGAATGGATTTCATTCGTAAAATATCTTGATTCGTCAAATAAAAGTCGAAAATTTAATGTTAAATAGTTTTCTGTTCTTAGTGAATAGAATTTAATCTACAAATAAAAGTTATTCGTTGTTGTTTAAACCGGCTATAATTTATTAATTTACTGCTGCAACTTTTTCACAAATTAATATTAATGAATCTTGCATATTAACTTTATTCCGATCAGAATCTGCAATTTCACTCTGACAATTTTTACTAACCTATCAACCGGACAGTTTAGTCGTCGATCTAGCCATCTAACGGATTTCTCACCATACTACACACATGGACACAACACATCCATACATACACGTTCATGATTATGTGTCCATGTGTGGAGTACGGTGAGAAATCCGCTAGATGGCTAGATCGACTTTCATTTCCGCTGAATATCAAATACTCTGCACCTCCGGCAATCTTCGGAAATTTTGACTGTTGGGTTGCCTGCATCCTGTGATTCCCTTCCCTATAACCTCACGGTATAAATACCGTGAGGTTATAGGGAAGGGAATCACAGGATGCAGGCAACCCAACAGTCAAATTTCCGAAGATTGCCGAAGGCAGAGCATTGTCATTAACGGAAGGGGGACGCGAAAATTTCTGTTAGCAGACGACTCAACTGTCAGATTGTTGGGTTAAAAATAATTATTATAGTGAACTTGAAGAAGCCGATCGGAATGAAGTTAATTAGCAAGATTCATCAATATTAATTTGTAGTAAAGTTACAACAGTTAATGAATAAATTATGACCGATTTCACCAACGACGAATGGATTTCATTCGTAAAATATCTTGATTCGTCAAATAAAAGTCGAAAATTTAATGTTAAATAGTTTTCTGTTCTTAGTGAATAGAATTTAATCTACAAATAAAAGTTATTCGTTGTTGTTTAAACCGGCTATAATTTATTAATTTACTGCTGCAACTTTTTCACAAATTAATATTAATGAATCTTGCATATTAACTTTATTCCGATCAGAATCTGCAATTTCACTCTGACAATTTTTACTAACCTATCAACCGGACAGTTTAGTCGTCGATCTAGCCATCTAACGGATTTCTCACCATACTACACACATGGACACAACACATCCATACATACACGTTCATGATTATGTGTCCATGTGTGGAGTACGGTGAGAAATCCGCTAGATGGCTAGATCGACTTTCATTTCCGCTGAATATCAAATACTCTGCACCTCCGGCAATCTTCGGAAATTTTGACTGTTGGGTTGCCTGCATCCTGTGATTCCCTTCCCTATAACCTCACGGTATATGTAAATAAAATGTGAATATGATGAATATATATTTTTTCAGAAATTATTTGAGGGAAAAAATAATGTAAATATGTTATTGGTAGTAATGGTAAAAACAAAAGTGTTCTTATTTTTTCCAATGTCTGATTGAAATTCATATGATTATTTGTAAATATATGTGTATAATAAAAGAAAATGTAAATATGATGATGAATAAATTTTATTTTTTAATTTTTTGAAAAGAAATGTGTAAATAAAATAATGTAAATATGTTATTATTTTATGTATTTAAACGTTTATATGATTATTTGTAGATATAAATGAATCAACAACAACAATGACATAAATATAAATTTTATTTTATTGATAATAAATATATTTCAATTTTACATGTCTGTTTCACTTATCCAACTATTGTGTGAACTGTCAAAACCCAACCATTTTACATACAGTCTATCTCCACGTTTACGCAACACTTTTTCCACAAGATAGCCATCGGAGTAGCGAACTTTGTTGAGCTCCTCTTCATAGAAGCCACCCTCGATTGGCTGCTTCAGGTAGTCGGTGAGTTTGTATGTTGGTGGATTGGTATTTTTCACTTCGGTAACGGTGAATATCTCAGTTGTCCAATTCGGTGTGTAGCCTTTTTCGAAAACATTTTTATACTTGCTAATTCGAACCTTATCGCCAACTTTGAATTTTCGCTTTCGTTTGCTTCTTTTGATCTGACGCGGTTTGTACACACTTCGATATATCTGTTTTTCATTGCTAGTCGTAACATTTTTCGGTTTCATTCCAATCGTACGATGTTTAGTGTTGTTATATGATTCAACCAATTCCGATAGAATATCGATCCACTTGTGAGAGCCCCGCAGAGTGAATTGCTTCCACATTTTACACCCCATGAAAACTTTGAAAATATATCGATAACCGTGAGCAGGAATTTATAACCATTATTGACGGATGCGTAGGCTGACATATCGACAAGATCAGCTTGCCAGGTCTCATCCAACCCACGTATGTCAACATAGCGTCGAGTATAATTACGGCGAGCAGATCTATGAAGTTCACTTGCTATCACCTCCTTCATGTCACCATGCTTGTAGCTGCTTTCTGATGTATTTGTTGCAGTCATGGTTCAAACTCTATGTTTTCTGTATGATGCTCTCACTCGGCGAAGATCTCGTCATGAATAAGTTTGTCATCTTCACGCTGGTGTTTTATAAGCGGTTAGTCCTTTCTCCGCACTCTCGAGGTCAATTGGTTGAGTAATCGAGTATGCACGGACAGGAGCAGCGTTCGATCCGCATCTATACCTCTCACAATGTGTGATTCGAGGGATGCGGTTTCAACCTTTGACAATCTACTATCCACATATTTCACAAACTGTGACGTGTGAGCAGCGAAATTATAAATGTCCTCATATATCGCATCTTGCAGCTTTCTATTTTGAATGATTTTTCTCTTCTGAGCAGCGAGGTCGGTTTGAATGGTATTAATGTTTGCATTTAGAGTAAGGAGTTTAGTTTCAAGTGCATTGATATCACTGCGTTGTTTTATAATCATTCTCTGCTCCAGAGTTGAGTTTTAGCTCGAGTGCATTATATTTGATTTCAAACGCTTTCAGGGAAATAGCATCGGTTGGCTGTGGTGGATCCGCAATATTACACAACCGTTTGTTGTCTGTATCATAATTATCGTCTGGGGTAAGTTTAAATCCAATACCAGGAGGACCGCGAGCACCTCCTCCTCCTTTCACCAACTGCCTACCAAAGACGTCTATGCTCATCGTTCAACGCTCGATACTCAAATGAAAATTTTCGTTGTTGATTCTGTGTTAATAAATGATTCCGGCTTCACGTAACTCTTCAATAATGGCTGATATTTCATTGGAATGACTGGTATTACCAGCTGCTTGGGATGCCATGAGTAGCCGAAGGCGATCAATAAGTTCATTAGGATCATCCCAGTATACATAATCCAACCTCTGTCCCTCTTTTCGTGCAATCTTATAGTCGGGTAAACGACCGCCTGATTTTTTTTCCTCAGTTTTCTTCTTCTTCTGTGTGGATGCGTAAATGTGTGGGCCTATGAAATCCCTGTACTTAGCACTTTTGATATCTTCACGCGGGCTTCTGTTGGCTTGGTAATATTTTCGATCAGCGTTCGTTCTCTTTAGAATTTTAACATAGTTTCTCCTATCATCCACTTTCACGATAGCCGGATTTGGTGACTTTTTGAATAATAGTTCGAGCAATCCCGGCGTGCTTTCATAGGTCTTGTCGCCCACGTATATCAAATCATCGTGAAAATTGATGTGTGAATCACCAATCATCATTCCATGCAACAACTTTCGAACACCATATTTCTCATCCAAGTTCTTCCGCCCAGCCAATGAGGTAAACATCTCCAGATAGTGAGCCAGTTTATCGTCCACTTTTCGTTTAGGTGTACTTGTAGCAGCGGGGAAGTCGCCAGGTACAACTGTATCATCGCTATTGTCCTCATCATCATCATCATCATCATCATCATCCACAGCATGAACATCCTCATCATCATCATCATCATCATCATCATCATCATCATTCATACGATTGTCAAATTCCATGGAAACATCTGATGGCTCCATCTTTGCCTCCTGCTTCATTTCCTGCTTTATTTCCTGCTTTATCTCCTGTTTTATCTGCTTTTTCTGCATCGTCTTCTGCTGCTGCTGCTGTTGCTTTGAAGTATCCACCAATTCTCGCAATGGTGTTACTATGGGCTTGAACATTTCACCCATAACCACCTCGCTAGTATCTCTGTTCAACTTTATCTGTTTATGTTTGCGTCTAATCGCATCGCTAGCCTTTGCTATTTCATTCAACACATCGTTGTGTCTACGAATCTTGTCACCGTCCATGTTAACGCTTTGGTGTGTATAGCGTGACTGTGTAAATTTAGCGAATCATTTTTAATTTATGTCTATGAAGCAATCGAAACCTTTCCTGTACCGCCCATCGTCGATTTCACAGTCTTTGTCGATGACGATAAAGCTATATTTGCCATCATTCCAACATGTCGAACACAAATCCTTAAATCGTTGATATGTTATGTCGGTGTTTACATGATCATCGTATATGTGTTTCAAATTCATTTCATCTTGACGAAAAAGTACCAATAAGTTTGCATTGTCTCGCACAAGATGTTTTGGGATACGTGCATATGTTTGACAAAGATAAAAGCTATCCACATCTCTGTGTCTCCCCGTGCAGAAATATGCACGAATATTATCCTGCTTCTCGCATGCCACATCATCGAAGATCATAATTGAATTGGGACGCGCATCCTCCGGTTTCACAACTTCCTCGTGCTCACCAAATGGGAAATAACCCACACCCTTCACGGGTTCTAGTAACTTTCGCAAGAACTCATATTTTGGTTGAATGAGTGATTTCGAATAGACATAAACATTTTCAAATCTCAGCCCATTATCGTGGGTAATGAGTGTGAGTAGTGCATTAGTTTTTCCACAATTGGATGGCCCACAGAAAACGGCTCTCACACTATTCGGTAGTAATTTTCCATGCCGTTTCCCCTTCTTTTTCTTCTCCTCAACCAAGTTATCAAAATTCCCCACGGGTAGTTTCGTCGTTTGATCGCGAAATTTCATGATGCACGTTTAACGCTCCAAAGCAAACTAATATATTTATCTATAAAATACACGCTTTTATTGAATTCGAGTCAGTTGTTAATCGGCTATGGATGATCGCACAAGTAGGAAATGCGGGAGAGGTTTCATAAACAAAGTCATCAATAATCTCCCGGTTGAGTTGCATGTACCTGGATATCAGTATTGTGGACCTGGAACAAAATTAGCAAAGAGGTTAGCTCGCGGTGATTTGGGAATCAATCCTCTAGACGCTGCCTGCAGGGAACACGACATTGCATACTCGAAGAATCGAGAAAATATCACAGCACGCAACGAGGCAGATAAAGTGCTCGCTGAGAAGGCTTGGCGTCGAGTTCTAGCCAAAGACGCAGGTGTAGCTGAAAAAGCTGTAGCCTGGGGAGTTACCAACATCATGAAGACCAAATCAAAACTCGGTATGGGGTTGGAATCGAAAAGTGGCGTGAAAAAGATGAGTGAGAAGAAGAAGAAGAAGAAGACAACGACCTTCAATTCAATTATTCGCGGGGCAAAGAAATCAATGAAGCGTGGACAAAGATCCATCGAATCGGCGCTGGTCGGTGCTCGTACGGCGGTGACAACTCATGGGAAAGTACGAGTACCGCGTGTTTTACCAATCCCCAAGAAAATCGGCGGTTTCCTACCATTTCTTATCCCAATTTTGTCCGCCCTCAGCGCCACTGGGGCTCTGGCTGGCGGTGCTGCAGGTATAGCAAAAGTGGTTAATGAGGCTCGCGCTAATAAGCATCAATTACAAGAGGCTAAACGTCATAATGCGACAATGGAGTCGATCGCGTTGGGGAAAGGACTATACCTGAAACCGCACAAGAAGGGTATGGGGTTGTATTTGAAGCCCGCAAAAAACTGATTAAGCTACCACACCGAGCTCTCACCAACATCGATTTACAGAAATATGCCAAAGCTATGAAAATCCCATATTTTCGCGGTGTTTTCATGCGAAATGATCTGCCTCATTCAGGCCCGAGAAAGCGCGAGTGTGCAATTATTAATCTTGATGATAAAAATGGGCGAGGTACACATTGGGTAGCGTATATAAAAAATGACGATGATGTCATTTACTTTGACAGTTTTGGTGATTTACAACCTCCTCAAGATCTTATGGAATATCTTGGTGTAGGTAGCGTGAAATACAATCATAGGAGATATCAGGAATATAACACAGTGATTTGTGGACACTTGTGCCTCAAATTTCTCAGCGAATCAACTATAAAATGAAGAAGATGTACAAGTGTGGCATCAGTCATGTCTGACTCGTTCACGTTAACGCTATCGGGGACATCCTCCGTGCTGGAGGCTCAATATTTTCCGCCAATCGAGCTATCGCCGACGAAAGACTATGTTCTCGGACTCGTGGAACTCTTAACATTCAATTCAATCCCTAATATTGACGAGGGTTGTAATAAACTTCACATAGTTAGACGGAGAGGCGGTGATATGGATTCGGGCGAACAGGAAATTTTCACAATACCCACGGGTAGCTATGAAATTGAAGATATCGATAGGTATTTGAAGAAGATACTGCCCGACGATATCAAAATTGATCTAAAAGCTAATAACAACGAGTTGCATAGTGAAATTGAGTGCAATCAAATAGTGGACTTTAAGCCTCATGATTCTATTGGCCGATTGCTTGGATTTAAACCGAATCGTCTTGCGAGCGGTATTTTTCATAAGTCTGAATTACCCGTGGCCATACTCAAAGTCAATGCCATACGAGTCGAGTGTGGTATAACTATGGGTGCGTATATAAACGATCGTCGGGTGCATACGATTCATGAATTTTTTCCAACTGTTCCACCCGGATATAAGATCGTTGAAACACCCACCAACGTCATTTACCTGCCGATCGCCGTTCCATCAATACATCATATACAATTGAGAATAGTCGATCAGAATGGTGAATTGATTAATTTCCGCGGTGAGACGATAACGATACGATTACATGCTAAATCTGTAAAGTAATGGGGATTGTATTTGAAACGAAAAATTCCGGTAGAGGCTATAAAAGTGAGATAGTATGGCCAAACGCAATCAGTCTCCGAGCACCTCTGATTCGAGTGACACGTCTGAACGCTCAGTTTCTTCAGAGCCTAGGTCTTCGACTTCGTGGAAATTTTGGAGAATAAAAATTCGCTGTATTTTGTGCATAATACCATGGCGAAAATAATAAAAATACAAGACCCCATAGCGTTTGATGAGTCAATCGCTCACTGTGAGATACATGCACATCAACCGTTTGCATCATCATCCTTCAAGAATAACGATGAAATTCGAATCACTGTTCAGAATCAAGACTTGTGTGTCCTACCCAGCAAAAGTTCGCTTCATATATACGGACGGCTTACAAAGGATGATAATACCAACGTAGCTGCAACCACGAACTTGGTCAACATGGCCATATGTCATCTGTTTGGTGGCTTGCGTTATGAGTCGAATGGCTATGTGATTGATCAAAATACAAATGTCGGAATCGTGAGTGTTATGAAGGGATACCTATCATTAACCCCCGGACAGCAACATCTTCTGGAGACCACTGGCTGGCTGACTAACGATGCTAAATTGAATAATACCAACGGATACTTTGATGTTGTCATACCGTTGAATTTCCTGCTCGGATTTGCCGAAGATTATAACAGAATTGTCGCTAACGCTAAACATGAGTTGATTCTAACTCGCTCAAACACCGATCTGAACGCCATAATTCAATCATCCGTGGAGAAAGTTAAAATTTCCCTCGAGAAAATTGAATGGCTATTGCCATATGTTAAACTGGCTGATAATGCAAAGATCAAGCTGCTAAGTTACATCGCCACGGATCCAACCATATCCATGAGTTTTCGCTCTTGGGGAATGTACGAGTATCCATTGCTGCCGCAGACAACGAGACACGTATGGGTTGTCAAGACGTCGACACAGCTGGAGAAGCCAAGACACGTCATACTGGGATTCCAAACCGCTCACAGGAATGATGCAAAGAAGAACGCTAGTGAATTTGATCATTGCATGATCAGGGATGTGAAACTCTTCCTCAACTCACAATGCTATCCCTATGGAAACCTGAATCGTGATATTGCCAACAATCAATATGCTATTCTCTACGATATGTACACAAACTTTCAATCATCATACTATGACAAGGAGCCCGAACCCTTGCTGTCAAAGAATGGATTCTTGACCAAGGCCCCCCTCGTTGTTATAGATTGCTCGAAACAGAATGAATCGTTGAAAAACGGACCTGTGGATATTCGTTTGGAATTTGAAACTAACGATAGCTTTCCGGTAAACACTTCAGCCTATTGTATGATTATACACGATCGTGTTATTGAGTATAATCCCATTAGCGGTACAGTGAAGAAATTGGTATCATTTTAAGAATAAATGAATAATATGTAAATAGTATGCATAAGGATAAATAAATGTATTCCATATATTTCTTATTAGTTTTTTATTTGTAGTCGACACCTCCTTCCATCACGTTTTACAACTGAATTCACATGTGTTATATCGACCACCATGGTAAAGTATTTGGAGACGGTTCTCCTGCACGGCGTCAACCATTTGACTCAACTGCTCTGGATTTTCCTCCAGAAACTTAACGATGCGTCCGGGCAGAAATATGGCGAATTCATTGGCAATCGTTACAACGGTTCCCACACCGAATTTCGTTTTCACCATCTTGATCCCCGTGATATCGTACTTCTCGCCGACTTCAAGTTCTGACATCTTTTTCATCGGGAGGTCCTCCATGCGCGCGGCATTATTGAGTTTTGTGAAGTCCATTGTTTTCCCTTTCTGAATGAAAAAAATAATAATAATTTATCGAATCGGCACTTTATTATCAATATATATAAAAAAATTACCAATAATCATTTAGATGATTGAAAAATATTATTGTTACCTTTTTTCTCTCTCCAAATCGATGTCTTCCAACTCTGCTGCAGAACTTTGCAAAGTCAGCTTGTTAATGGTATTGATGTTGAGGGGCTCGGTGTCGAGTCAAGATGTGTGTGAGGTTGGACGAAACTCGGGGGTTCATATGCATTAGCCGCCCCACTCTCCAAATACCAACTAGTTAACCGTTGAACATTTTCGAAAGCGCAACGGTATCCCGGTACACCCCCATGACAATCACCATACCAGTGAATCACTCTCGACTCACATCGTAGCATTCGAAAGTTTGGGCAGCCCAACTCTGCTAAATCAATCACCGATTTTGAACAATGATTGATGATTTTTTCGAGCCACTGTTTCTTCTCGCGTCCCTTTACATAGATGCGACATGCATCCGTCACAATTCCTATTACAATTCCTTGCATATCCCTGTACGGCGTTTCCCCAACATTCCATGGTATTCCGTGATAATTTCTCGTCAACCAGAGATTTTGACTTCTGAATGCTCGCGGTAGGATCATCTGTGAGCAGGGTGGTTTAAAGAGAATGCGTGTTAGGCTGAGTTGGTGTTCCTCCGATGCACGAATACTCATTGCAGCCAGTTCTTTCACTACAAATTTATCACTAAATGTACCGAATCCTTGTACATCAACGATGAGCTCCATAGCGGAAATTTTTGCGTATGGTTTGAATGACAGTTGAACGCACACTGATTGATTCCCCGAAATTTCGAGCGATGCCTCAACCTTGGTTCAATTATGTACTTTCACCGCGATAAGATCAGAAAATTCCTAATGTGGAAAAGTATTGAAAATTTGCTACCTATGGTCATTAGTGTTAATTAGTCCAAGCATTCACTTTGAACACGTCGAGACAGGAATTCTTACACTAACGACAATATTTTGACTTGGATATAATTATGTGCATCTACCGTTGCGAAGACAGAAATATTCACAGTTCAATAAGTCTCGCGAAAAATTTTGCCGTTCGAAAATTTCACTAACGACGTCAAAGGTCATTAGTGTTAATTAGGTCAGGCATTCACTTTGAACGTGTCCAGACAGGCATTTTCCAGACTGGCGACAATATTTTACTTAAATATAATTATATGCACTCACCGCTGCAAAGGTAGAAAATTCACAGTTCAATAGACCTCGCGAAAAATTTACAGTTCGAAAATTTCACTAACGATGAGAATGGGTACCCGACTGGATCGGCCGCAGCTCCGGCAAATCGGTATGCCACTCGACAACCAACGATGATGGTGCACACATCAGGTGCGGCAAGTGGGGGATTTGAAAAAATAAATGAATAGATCATCAATATCTTATTATTCACCCGACCTCCCCTTTTCTCACTCTACTCTGCACTGCTCTGCTGTACTCTATGTCATTCTTTCTCTCTCTTACATGGCTAAGTTAGGTTCTAGATAGGCTGGGTTAGGTTTGGTTGGAGAAAAAAATTCAAAGTTTTTGGTCCAGAGGTCCAGGGATGCTGGATGCTGTGGTCCAGGGATGATCTGCAGATCAGGGATGCTGTGGCCCAGAACTCTCTTATCTTATCTACTAACATCATAGATATAAGGTACTAGATTGGACAAGATGGCGGCTGAAATTAGTGTCACACCATGAATGTAGGCGGCATGGCCATTGAAAAAGGTGTTTTCGTGGATTTCGTTTCAGCACTCTCTTTTACCAACAGTATTGAATCTTGGTAAGGGATCTGCATAAATTGATCGATAATCTAGATATTCGATCTGACCTACAGATTCGTAATCATCGCGCAGTATCCAATGTTATTTTATTGACGTTAAATGTGTTTACTTTGCATCATAGTATGAGTTCAGGCAGGGATATAGGTATCGATATCATATCTATGATATAGGGTACGTTCATAAATGCTTCTGAATTATATGCATTTTCCAGTAGAAGGTCTTATCAATCAAGCCGAGTCAATATTTTGCAATTGCCCGACGTTTCGGCAGTGATATCCTGCCCTCATCAGAGGCTATTTATTGAAAAAAATACAAACACAAAATTTTTTTACAACTTTCATAAAAATCAGTTAATCAAATCAACAAGTAAAAACCGTAAAAAACGTAATAACGGTCGATAATTAATGTCAATAATTATAAAAAAGAATAGTCAAATAAATAAGTAGAGAATAAATATAAAAAGTTCTAAGAAAAGCAAAAGGAATAATATAAGAAGATAAACAAACAATAGGTGATATAATTATCAAACAATCAAACAATAGGTGGTATAATTATGACTATCACCTATTGTTTATCTTCTCATATTATTCCTTTTGTTTTTCTTAGAACTTTTTATATTTATTCTCTACTTATTTATTAGACTATTCTTTTTTATAATTATTGACATTAATTATCGACCGTTTTTACGGTTTTTACTTGTTAATTTTGTTGACTGATTTGTATTAAAGTAAAAAAATTTTGTAGTTACATTTTTTTCAATAAATAGCCTCTGATGAGGGCAGGACATCACTGCGAAAACGTCAGGCAATTTCAAAATATTGACTCGGCTTGATTGATAAGACCTTCTACTTGTTAACTCACAATCCGAGTGATAACTTCGACATGCTGATATATGCATTTCCTATGGGTCGATAAAGCCATTTTTTTCTACTGACCTCTTGGGCATTTTCCTCATTTGCCAGTTTAAGAAAAAGTTTTTCGTGTGGTTGTCTTCGTCCTCGTCCGAGAATCAACACTTTCGCCCTAATATCGAGATGTACTATTTTTCATTTGTCTTACAAAATGACCTGTACTATATCAATAAATTCATTGCTTAACTTGTATTGAAAAGTTCTCAATGAACTTAATTTTTTTTTCCGGAACTATATTTTTTCGGATTCAATCATTTGCGAATTTCGGGTTCACCACTACAGGTTTTACTGATTAGCTATTCAGTTTCACCAATCCGGTTGTGAGCACCGCTGTCTTTGGTTTTGAAAATTGAAAAAATAAGTGCTATCATAGATATAATTATATCTATGGTGCTATCATATAGATATATGGTACCGTAGATATATCTATGATGGTACTTATTGCGGTGGTTCAAAAAAATTGATATTTTTCTTTTTTTATTACGTGAAAAATGTTTATACGTGGTTGAAAAAAAAATCCTCTAATAAAAGCTCTACAAATTAATTTTAAAAGGCAGCTCAAGCGATTTTCAGTTTTGGCGAGTTTTGGCTTGGCATCGCGGTTTTTCACAATTTCATTAAAAAGAATGATTGTAAAATGTGTTGAGAAATATTTATTTAAAACATATAACAAAAGAAATAGAGAAAATCTATTTATTATTAGTTGTTAATGCATCTTTAATAAAAAAAGCGTCGTAACAAATAACTTAATATTAACATGTAATAACTTAGGAACTAAGTTATCATAGATACATGTCTTGAGCTCCCTTTGAAAATTAATATATTATAGAGTTCAAATTTGGGGAAAATGTTTTGTTTTTCCTATGTATTTGAGGCATTCCATGCCAATTCAACCTACCGTCGAAATTGACATTTTTGATTTGGATTAAATTTTTTTTATATTTTTGTAGTCTGTGAAAAAGAGATCAATGATTTTTTTAGAATTTTCTTTATCAAGCTATTCACGAGATGTGACATTTTCAAAATTTAGATGTTTGTTTTTTGAATGCTCATAACTTTTTTGAAAATGCATCAATTACAATGTTTTTTTTCTTCTTCAAGTTGTGTGTTTTTCAACGAGTTGTTCAAAATTTTGATGTAAAAAAATGTCCAAAAATTATTTAATAGATCTGTTTTAATTTATAGATTCATATCTTATTTTTAAAATTGTTTGTATCTTTTGAGTTTTTTGGAACCATTCTCAAAAAAACTACTTCCCATTCCACAAATCTTAGGTCTATAGTCCTAACTAGTACTCTAGTACAAACAATTTTAAAAATAAACTTTTTATTTATAGATCAAAAAAATAAATATATTAAATTTTTTGATATTTTTTTGAATCAAGTTTCTGAAAAACCCATTAAAAACACAATTTCAAAAAGAAAACATTGGAATAGATGAATTTTGGAAAAAGTTTTGAGCATTCAACAAAAAAAAAAAAAATTTTTTTTTAAATTCACATTTCAGGAACAGCTTCATAAAATATTCGAAAAGAATCATGGAGCTCTTTTTCACAGAGTACAAGAAGATAAAAAAATTTTAACCAAATCAAACATGTCAATTTCGACGGTAGGTTGAGTTGGCATGGAATGCCCCATTTACATTGTTCACGTGATGGAAAAAAAATATCAACTTTTTGGAGCCAGCCTAGCATTTATATCTATGGTGTCATGAGTATTTAAAATGTTCAAAGCCTTCATATTATTGATATTTTCGAAATCACGAAAAGACTGATAGTCTAGTCAAGAAGTGCTTTTTGGGTCAAACTTTTTTCTCCGCCTCCGAAAAATATGAACGAGGTGTCATTCGATTCGGAATAGCGTGTGGATGATTTTTCAAAAAATTCAAGAGCCGCTTGCAAAAATTGCAAAAGTTATAAACAATTAACTGAAAAACAAAAATGGGGTTTGATTATTTGCTAATATCTCAAAAACTATTTGACAATTTTCAAATTTGAAAAAAGATTCAAAAAGAGGAGGAAATTTCCCAAAAAAAAGTTCTGCCTCACGGAACTGTAGGACCAATATTTATAATTTTCCCAGAGGGTTGAAAATACGGCCGAAAACGGGGACTCTGGCTTTCGTAACCCCCGCCCACTTTGGACCTTTAATGAATAAATATTGTTTAAACTTATTAAATACGAAAATTAAGATTCGAAAAAATTCAGGTATCTACTGGATTGATAAATGAACAATATTCCGCGGTCAAAAAATTTTTATCGCGATTTTTCTATTAATTATGCATTAGTTAATTAACAATTTTTTCCTACTTGAACATGAACATTGCAAGAGCGATAATTGTTAAATAACAAATCTGAAAATTTTTTCCTTTTTTGGAGCTATTTTTGGAAGGTCTCAGAAGAGATTCCCGTTGTAAAAATTAAAAAATTGTTATTTTTCATATTGTTATCAACAATTTACTTAGGTTAAAAGTTAAAAAGCTTGATTAATCATTGAAATAATTTTTTTTTTTTTTTATATTACTATTGATTCGTTTCTTTACGATCAGAAGCCACATGAAAATGATTTTTAAAAATTTTTATTTCCCATTGTTCAAAAAATTCTTATAAACAAATGCTTTGTTTATAAGATAATTTGAAAAGTTTTTTTGGAAACATAATCTTTGATGCAAATTATGATTTAAAAAAAAAAATCGTTCCTAAAAAAATTTTTTTTATTGCTTAAAAACGGATTTGTTAAATAACAATTTTTTTCTACCACCTGTAATTATTATTAAGGAACCATTTTTTTTTTGGAAAATCATTATTTATCTTGCTCTTTGATAACTAAAAGAAAAAAATTGCTTTTATCTACGCTTTCATTGTTTATTTAATAAACAATTTGTTATAAACAATCAAATTTTTTTTATATATTTTTTTTCTTTTTCTACATAATGAAACAAAAACAACCATGTGTTATTTTTTAAGAAAAATAATTTATTTATGTTTTTTATCGAATTGTAAAAATTCTGTTCTCCTTTACTCCATCATTCTCTCCTGATTTTTTATGTTTAAACTTATTATAACTTACAAACTAGAATAAATGAGTCTTAAGTTTTTTTATCGTATCTTAATTAGATTTGTTATTTAACAATTATCGCTCTTGCAATGCTCATGTTCAAGTAGGAAAAAATTGTTAATTAACTAATGCATAATTAATAGAAAAATCGCGATAAAAATTTTTTGACCGCGGAATATTGTTCATTTATCAATCCAGTAGATACCTGAATTTTTTCGAATCTTAATTTTCGTATTTAATAAGTTTAAACAATATTTATTCATTGAAGGTCCAAAGTGGGCGGGGGTTACGAAAGCCAGAGTCCCCGTTTTCGGCCGTATTTTCAACCCTCTGGGAAAATTATAAATATTGGTCCTACAGTTCCGGGAGGCCGAACTTTTTTTTGGGAAATTTCCTCCTCTTTTTGAATCTTTTTTCAAATTTGAAAAATGTCAAATAGTTTTTGAGATATTAGCAAATAATCAAACCCCATTTTTGTTTTTCAGTTAATTGTTTATAACTTTTGCAATTTTTGCAAGCGGCTCTTGAATTTTTTCAAAAATCATCTACACGCTATTCCGAATCGAATGACACCTCGTTCATATTTTTCGGAGGCGGAGAAAAAAGTTTGACCCAAAAAGCACTTCTTGACTAGACTATGATAAGAAATCATCAAACTTTTAACGGTCCGATTTACGATTGTTGTGACATACAATATATCCCACCCTCTCACATACATGTTTACGCGTTGCATTGTAGTGTTCTCGAGCGCTGCAATTTTTTCATCGCATTCAATACCTCGTGATAATCTAGCAGTTTCTGTTAGTCTCGCCGAGGCATAGCTGAGGTAAGTCATATTGCATGTTAGGCTCTGAATAAATAAATAAATAAATAAATAAATAAATATTGTGCAATTATATACAAAGGTGTAAAGTGATTTTGTGCGATGACATCGACCACCAGAGATGTGTGTTTTTATAAAAATTGCACTTCGACGCGGAATAGTGAGGGCATATCTCTCTTTTGTTTTCCGAACACTAAAGATTCGAGATATGCACTGTGGATACAATACGCAGGTATAATTCTTTCAATGTTGTTTTATTTTCTAATCACCATTAATCACACAATAGGTACAGTACCGGTCAATAGCTTTTGCATGCTTTTGCCAACACTAGGTCAAATCTAGAGAACCTTCAAAGTTTTATAGCGTCGTTGCAAATAGTCTTAAGGTGACTTAATATTATATCATATTGAAGGGCATACCAAGACCTTTCCAATGACACGAATGACGTCGATGAAAAATTTTTTTTTTTATTTTCTATCGAGCAATAACAAAAAAACAAAGTAAAAAAATTTTCCCACACATTCAAGTCGCGATTTTTTTTAAGCGGGATGTCGTAGAATAATTTCAAAAGAAATATTGAGAAGCTTGTTCCACGATGTATCCAATGAAGTATATGAGTATATATTTTTGACTATTTTTCTTATATCGACAATGGTTTTTTCATAAAAAAACACTTTTTTTCAATTACAAATATCTCGTACACAATTAAAGATGCAGACAAATTTTATTTGAAAAAGATGTGTATCTGATCCAGTCGATGAAGAATATTTAATGGGTCAAGTTTTCACTATCTCGGGGGGTCAATCAATTTTGACTTTAAATAATAGTTTCTGAGCAGCAAAGGGGTGATAAGAAAAGTTGATTTGGTTTCGAGCTACGCTTTAAATTTTTGTTTAAAAAAATTAGTTGTTTAAATAAATATCTCGAAAACTATTCAAAAGTTATCGAGACAACTTCATTGAACTTTGTTTGGAATTTAATAACGACAAAAATTACCTAGACTGGAAGTCTCTATAACCAATAGTTGCTGAGATATTAATTATTTAAGCGCAAAAAACGTAAAAGCGCTGGATGTCGCCCGCGCGCAGATAAACAAAAGGCTGTAACTCGGGGCCAATTGAAACTTGATGAATGTTTTTTTTTTTTTTTATTTTGTCAGTGATTTATAAATATGCCAAGAAAAAAATCAGCGACTTTGAAAATAAAATTTTCGAATTTTAAATTTGAAGAAAGTGAAAATCACTTTTTGTTGATTAAAAAATAAAAAATATTGGAACAAAATTAAATTCACAGTTGGATAATTTTTTTCAACCACTTATACTAACGATGGAATACAATAATAGTGAGAAAAAAAAAAATTTCTGTAAAAAAAAAAAAGGGATTTAAAAATTTTCCAATTTTTTGAATTAACAAAAAAAAAATCGTAAAATCTTTGATACTACAGAAATTCATCTCGTGAAATTCGGAATCGATTGGTATATACGACATTTGGTCAATTTTCTTTTCCTTCAAAAATTTTGAGCACTTTATAAATTTTTGACTTCCAAAAGTCGGATTTTTTCCAAGTCTCAAGAGTAAAAATTTTTCCAAGTCCCAGTGGTCAATATTTATAATGGAACAAGCTTGGAACAAGCTCCTCAATGCTTTTTTTGAAATTACTCTATAACACCCCGCTCAAAAAATATCGCGACTTGAATGTAGAGGGAAATTTTGTTTTGATTTTCCATTAATGCTTGATAAAAACTGAAACAAAATGTTGTTTATCAACATCATTCATGTCATTAGAAAGGTCTTGGTTTGCCCTTCAAAATGATATATTATTATATGGCCCTAAAACTATTTGCAACGACGCTAGAAAACTTTTGAAGTTCTCTAGATTTGACCTGAAGTTGGCAAAAGCTATTGACCGGTACTGTACATCAAAGTACTATATAGTCACGACAACAAACTTTTTGACTGACTACAAACTCTACCAGGGTGTCTATTAACATTTGGAAAGAACATACCAAGAATTACGGATTTTTCAAGGCAATTTTCAATTTTTATGAGGTGTATCGAAAATATCGGTTTTTATTCACGGACTGCGCATGCAATAATACAAGTACGGTTTTAATCTATATCCCTGCAGAGAAAAAATTAATGTCACATCAGAATTCATGAGTATTCATTATTGTTAAAAATTTTAGATTCCAGCAATGAGTATTTTCCAAATATTCGTCTGGAATAAGTTATTTTTTTAAATAAAATTGCTTATTTGACGTTTTACAAAAAAATATTTTATTCGTCAAAACAATTTCCTGAGTGACAATTTTCTGAGTTTTTCAAGTTTTCGCAATATGTGAACTGAAATTCTATGAGAATTTCAGGTCTTCCAGGTAATCGACACCCAGTTTATTTAATAAATTGAACATGCAAACCTTTAATAAAGAAAGTAAGGGCAACCCCACCTAAAATCAGATTTTGGGGCTTTTCGACCTCGTATCATTACCGTATATGTATAGACACCTAAAATTGAAAGAAATATAAATTTGAGTCACATTCGAAAACCGTAAGGTATTGTACAAATGTAGGTAAAGCATCCGAGACTGAAAGACTTACACATTGAATAAATGAAGTTTATTATTTTTTTATTTTTAATGCATTAGAATACTAAATTTATGTTATTACTAATCTATAATATTATTTGTTCAATTCTAAAGACCGAGAGCAGGAAGCTTCCAAATACGTCAACTTGCATGAGCATCGACTGTGCTCACTCCACTTCACAGCGGATAGCTTTTCAACACCTCAGCGTGACAAGTTGACCAGGCGTGCCATTCCTGTCGATTATCGCACCACTTTGAGCCACTGCGATATGCAGTCGTTCGATAGGACGCAGGTAAGTAGGACGTACGGCACTCCGATGTTAACAGCATCCGAAGATCCTACGATTCGTGATCAGGCATCCAACTGGGAGGCTGACAGTCAGGACACGCAATGTGCAAAATTTGATGATGACGATGCTGCGCAGCTGCGATCCGATAATGACAGATTGCGTAGTGTCATTCGAAAGTTGGAACTACAAATGCATCAGTCCACTTCAATAGCTTCAGATCTATGTCATGTGAAATCTGACGTTCACAGTAAAGCTCTAGACTCCACCAAGCAAAAGTCACCTTATTACGTTGATATTAATGAGGTCAAGTCCGAAGTCAGTCGCACGATGATTCAAATGCAGCTGCGTCCTGATAACACCACGATGCCATTTCCTGAGGATCAACGTGATTTAGCAATGCGAATGCATTATTATTCAGCATCGTCTTATGAAAAGTTGCGTGACATGGGGTTGAAGTTGCCAGCGGACAGGACAGTTCGAAGATGGGTTGCTGAATCAGAAGTTAACGTTGGCTTTTGTGATCATATATTCACAGCGCTAAAACAGGCCATGAGAGACATTTCACCCGAGGAAAGGTGCTGTGCGTTAAAATGGGATGAAATGTCTCCCATGGAACGTGAAGAATATGACATGAAAACAGACGTCATCGAAGGTTTCGAAGATCTTGGACCTCTGGGCAGGACACATCGACGTGCGAATCATGCTTTTGTGTTCTGCTTGAATGGATTGCATCCGCACAACCAGTGGAGAACAATGCTGGCGTACTTTCTACCGTGCAACAGCGTATCTGGCGCGGATATTGTGACATTGCTCAGAATATGCATAGACAAGATTATTGATACTGGTGCTGAGCTGAAAATGACAGTATGCGATCAGGGTACAACTAATGGAAAAGCATATTCCATTTTAAAAGTAACTGAGAATCAACCTTTTTTCTTACACCAGGATAAGAAGATTATTGCTCTGTACGATTTTCCGCATGCAGTGAAAAACGTGCTGGGAATGCTCAGAAAGTGGGGTACAGTCAGTGTACCAGATAAAATAGTGAACTATTCAGACTTCACAACCACATTTTACACAGATATGCGATGTGGAACGTCAAATCTTCTTGGTTACATAACGGAGACTCATATGTGGCCTGATAAATTCGCACGTATGCATGTATCCCGAGCCTTCCAAGTCTTCAGTAAACGGTTTGCGTCTGCGATGGAGGTGGCAAACGCTTCAGGAGCTGTCCACTCCGACACCATCGTCTCTACAGCGCAGTTTTGCCGGAGTATGGACAAAATAATCGATGCTTGTAATAGCTCAAGTATATACAATCAAAATCCAGTCAAGCGACCATTGTGCGTCGAGAATCCCGGCATCGAACAGGAATTGATCGATTTTCTGTCCTGGGCACCGGACATGAAAATACGCGCGAAAGGGAGATGGAAGCGACCTGTATCATTTGTCGGAATTGTGCAAACTGTTCGTGGTATCCTTCATCTTTATTACGAACTACGCAACGAATTCCCTGATTTCAAATTATGCACTGCCTTGTGCAACCAAGACTCTGTGGAACAGCTGTTTTCACGGTTTCGAGGGCGTGGAGGATTTAATCCGAATTCAACCTGTAGGATGTTCCGATTTATTGCACGGCATCTGATTTCAGTTCGCAACATTATTTCGTCGAAGCGAGGTAATGTTGTCTGCAGCGACTTACCGTACTTGCCTCTTACATTAGCGGATGAAGAGGCAAGTTCGGCAGAAGATTTGACAAACCAGCACTACGAGGCTGCGGTCAGTGCGGTCGAATTTTTTGAAGATGGGAAGTTTGCTCCAGTCGATGTCTCTGTGACTGTTGCACAGATCGACAGCGACACAGATAACGACAGCGACAGCGACGGTGACAGTGACAACATTGAAACTGATGACCTGGATTTGGCTACGCGTGTCCGTTTATTCGAAACTGCAGCGCCTTCTGTGACTGAAGGATCTTATGAAGCAAACGCTATAACGTTTTTTGCCGGATATACGATAAGCAAGGTATTGAAAGTACACACCTGTGAACGCTGTCGAGATATTATGGCTAAAAGAATTTCTGATACTGGCAATACAAATGAAACATACACCGAATGCCGAGAGTATATTAGTAATGACGAACATGCAGTCATAAGTTTAAAAAGACCAACAGACAAATATTATAAAATTGTCGAAACTCAGCTTCAGTCTTTCAACAAAGTTTTCATTCAGCGGAAGCACAAAGCTGGTTTACTGAAAAAACTTGTCGCCCATGCAGTGGAAGCGACCAAAAAAATTGATATCCAGTGGTTCGACGAGTCAGATCCGTGTCATAGACATCGATTATTCGCTGTACGCTTTATGCTGAGAGTCAAGCTGCAACGTCATTGCACGTTTGAAAACCGGGCTGCCAAACTGGAAAAACTGAAAAAGCGTACAGAAAATGCAGCAAGACGAAACAATAATGAACCAAGTCGAAAAATGAGAAACATACTTCACACATAGCTAAGTATAAGCATGTATTGATACTTACGCATATTTCAGGTGACGTGATAAGAGATTGACCAATACCATAGATATAGCATATATACGTGTTAAGCATTGCTTTTAATAATCCAAATATTGAATGTTTTTCAATCCAAAAATAATTTTAGACAAATAGCGGGTCGAATGTGTCAATCTATAAAAAAAGTATTGTGGAGTCGTCTATTTTTTGTCATATTAGCTAAATATATGCAAAAAGGGAACGTCGAACTCATAGCTGCTCTAATCCTCTTGAGAGTTCAGGGTGGACTAACCTAGCAACAGTCGTATTGCAGGGATTATATATGTCACATAAGAACTTGAAACTATGAGTTTGGCTGAAGTTCTTGTACGACTCCACAATATGAAAAAAGTCAGTTGAGTGAAACTTTTTCACACCAAATATTTCAAAAATATAAAAGTATAAACCTTACACACACTCAACATTAATTACCAAAGTAGTAAGGAAGATTATTGAACCTCAATAAATGAATAAATAAATAACTAATAATTACAATTTTGCAGATAATGATCCATTTGACTCGAATCAAATGTGACACTATCACCCTGTAATATGACTGTTCTGCTAGGAATAGTTCTCCCTGTACTCTCAGGAAGGATTAGGGCATTACTGACGCACATTCGACGCGTACCTTTTCTGTTGTTATAATACGACAATTTAACGAATAAATCTTGGTATTTTGGTTCTCTAGCAGATATCTCGCATCCTGCAATCTTCTTGCACGTTGTAAACAAACATAATGCACGATAATTTTATATAGTTTTTCAGCTCGACATCTTCACGTTCTACCCTTGTACATCGTTTCTGAGGTACGGGACCACTGATCATCAAAAAGGCCCTTGTCAGAGCCAACAAAATCGTCTGCAAAGAACGAATTGCATATAAATAAATGTTTTTTAAATATAATTTACGTACAGCTGTGCACCAATTTTTTATCAAATTTCTATAATATATTATACGAGGTAATTTCTGAATTCAAAGATCTTCATCGATTCTAATTTATTCGTAAATTTTATTCGTAAACTATGAGTGACAGTCTAAATTTGAAAAAATATTCTTAAAAGAGGGAGAAATTTTGAATCAAAAAGTGTTTTCGCATGTTTTTTGGTCTCCACAAAACGAAATAATTTTAGCAACTTCCCTTGAATAATTACACGACTTTGAATGTAGACGAAAATTCCTATAAAAAATGGCTTGACGAAAAATATGTTTAATTGTTGAAAAATCGACGAAAATTGTTTTTCACGACGGAGATTTGCTCTCTTAAGTGGCTAAATATTACCATAATTTCGTTAATTTTTTTAATCAATATTTTATAGTTCGAAATTTTTTTAATGTTTCACGGTCAGTATAATGCGGTAGCGTAATATCGGGTATCAATCAATTTCGACCTTAAATAATAGTTTTCTGACCAGCAAAGGGTCGATAAAAAAAGTTGATTTGGTTTCGAGCTGCGCTTTTAATTTTCGTTTGAAAAAATTAGTTTAATTGAATATCTCGAAAACTATTCAAAAGTTATCAAGACAACTTGATTGAACTTTGTTTGGAATTCAATAACGAAAAAAATGAGCTAAACCAGAAGTTTCTACGACAAATAGTTGCTGAGATATTAATTATTTAAGCGCAAAAATCGTAAAAGCGCTTGATTTCGCCCGCGTGCGGATAAACAAAAGGCTGTAACTCGGAAGCCAATTGAAATTTCCACCTTTTTTCTTTTGTTTTTGTTTTGTCAGTGATTTATAAATATGCCAGGAAAAGAACCAGCAACTGTGACAAAAAAAATTTCAAAAAAGAAAAAAGGAAAAATCACTTTCTGCATAGATATAATATCTATGCTTTCTGTTAATTAGAAAATTGGTGATAAATTAAATTCACAGTTGGATAATTTTTTTCAACTACTTATACAATCGATGGAATACAATAATAGTGAAAAAACAAAATTTCTATAAAAAAATGGGATTTGAAAATTTTCCAATTTTTTAAACAATTAAAAAAAAAATCGTTCAATTTTTGATACCACAAAGATTCAGCTCGTGAAATTGTGAATCGATTGGTATACTATACAACATTAGGTCGAATTTTATTTTTTTTTTCCATAAATTTGGAGCACTAAATTTTTGACTTTCGGATTTTTTCTAAGTCCCACAAGTAAAAATTTTTACTAGTCCCAGTGCTCAAAATTTATAGAGGAAAAAAAAATCCGACCAAATGTCGTACTTATATTATAATCGATCCAGGATTTCACGAGATGAATCTTTGTGGTTTCAAAAATTGAACGTTTTTTTTTTTGTTTTAATTTAAAAAATTGGATAATTTTGAAATCCCTTTTTTATAGAAATTTTTTTTTTTTCACTATCATTGTATTCCATCGTTTGTATAAGTGGTTGAAAAAAATTATCAAACTGTGAATTTAATTTTTTTCCATGTTTTTCTATTTCTTAATTGACAAAAAGTGATTTTCCCTTTTTTCAAATTTAAAATTCGAAATTTTTTTTTCAAAGCTGCTGATTTTGTTCCTGGCAGATTTATAAATTACTGACAAAACAAAAACAAAAAAAGTTACAAATTTCAATTCGCTCCCAAATTACAGCCTATTGTTTATCCGCACGTGGGCGAAATCGAGCGCTTTTACGTTTCTTGCGCTTAAATAATTAATATCTCAGCAACTATTCGTCGTAGATACTTCCGGTTTGACTCATTTTTTTCGTTATCAAATTCCAAACAAAGTTTGATGAAGTTGTCTCGATAACTTTTCAATATTTTTCGAGATATTGAATTGAACAACTCATTTTTTTAAACAAAAATTAAAAGCGTAGCTCGAAACCAAATCAACTTTTCTTATCACCCCTTTGCTGCTCAGGAAACTATCATTTAAAGTCTAAATCAATTGACCCCCCAAGATAGTGAAAACTTGACCATTAAATATTCCCCATCGACTGGATCATAGCCGAATCCGCCGCGCGGAACTCTACTTTCAACATTAAATTAAAAGTATAAATAATCAAGATACAGTTCCGGGAGCCGGAACTTTCTGATTAGAACTTTCTTGCTCTTTAAGAATCTTTTTCAAAACTTACGCTATCACTCATAATTTTCGAGTTATTAGCAAAAAACTAAATAAACCCTCTCTTTTCCGAATCTTAACTTGTCTATAAGTCTTGCAATTGTTTATTGGTGGGTATGAAATCTACGCACATTTTTCTATACATCATTCCATATCATTCCAAATCGAATGAACCCTCGATCATATTTTGTTCCACTTTAACTTGTATTTTTCACGTTTTGTAAGATAATGAGCCAGCTTATTATCCGAAACTAGTTCACAGTGGCGTAGACAGTGGCTTGTGACTCTTTTTCGTTGGCCGGCCTATTGCTTGCTACGGCTGTCGACAGAGTTAAGTTGGTAGCCCTGGGGCGATATCCCGCCATTTCCCGCGTCGCAGCCGCAGCATGTCGAGTAAGTATTCTTATTCTATATTTGTAAAAATTTAGTTAATCTCATAAACTGATCGAACGTCTATTATTTTCATATAGCTGTATAAGTCAAATGTCACGGATGTAATGTTATATTTTCAAAATTCGGATTCAGTCTCGCAGCCGCTGTATACCGGTTTCAAATCCTATCCTAACCTTACATAAGATCCACGTTTTTTCCGAATTCTGTTCGAATGAATATTCTATGAAAAATCCAGTATCATGATCAAAATCCTAAAATGAAATATGAAGTTGTAATATTTTCATGATTAGTCTACAATTATTATTTATTCAAATTATTAAAGTTGTCGAATTCAGGCGATAAGTTGTAAATATATTTATGAAAAGATTTTTTTTCATTCCGTCATCAAAATTTGGATCTGATATTTGATTATGAGGGGACTTGGATAAAATTTTTATAAAAACGGTTTATTTATTTTCAAAATTACTGCCAAACATCTATTCAAAAATTCCTTTCAGCAGGATTTAGATTATGGTACTATCATAGATATGTACCTTATATCTATGGTACTACGTGTATTGAAATAAAAGTTCAATCTTCTGCGATGAAACTGTATGCGTAAAAAACCTTTTGCAGAAAATTTCCTGCGTGGCGCTGCAAAAAATTCCTTGCACATACACTTTCATCGCAGAAGATAGAACTTTTTTGTCTAAATACACATACTACCATAATCTAAATCTTGCTGGAAAGAATTTTCGATTAGATTCGTTTTAGTGATCTTGAAGATTAATAAAATCGTTCTCATCAAAATTTCAAGCAATTTTCTAGGTTTGAAGTTTTGAGTAGGATTGTTGTTCATATTTTAAGTTCATTCGAAAAGGTTGTTTCAGGTGATAATTTTTATGTAGTATAACTATCCTGGCACAATGTTGCAGTGCCAACCAAAGGTCTTCACGCAGTGTGAATTAATCTTGTATTTCAGTCTTTCAGACTCAAGTCTAAGATCATATGCTGAGACTGACGATGCTGCGGCAGAGGTAGGGGAGGCAGGTAACCACCCGCTGCCCTATGATTTAGATGAGCCACCGCCTCTAGACAACGTACGTGGTTTCCAATCCTTAGTCAATGTTATATATACAATGCTATACATATTCTCAGCCATGACTTTTCTGATTATTTATAGAACCTTATCGCACAACTCAGGGCTGAGATTGCTGCCCTACAAGCCCAGGTTGCCGGGCAGCAGCAACCACGGCAGCAACCCCAGCCCCAACAGCAACAGCGAGGCGGTGGTTACAGAGGGCGCGGTGGTTACCGCCGCCGCTACCGTCGACGCCGCGGAAGTTCTGCACCCG
>OZ001260.1:11912130-11934630 GCA_963924015.1 Macrophya annulata
GCGTTTCCAGACTCGGTTTGTTGACAAACTCAAGGCTGCCTCCCTTCAGAGCCGGGCGTTTAAACCAAGCCTGACACAGACTCGGACTATAGGTGCTAATATCTGTCAGACGGGTATCGTAAGATCACCGCTGCCCCTTGCACCGTAGCCAAAGCTGTCGATAGCTAGCTAGATGTTATTGCTGTTTAAAGGGAAGAATAAAGGCTGTATTAGTCTGTAATGATTCAACACTGTTATGATTCTTGAATAAGATATAATTAGACAGGATTAAATCTGATCAAAATAATAATAGAAATGAGGTTGCAACCTATTACAGAATTAATACAAAGATTATTGATTTAGGTGACTCGATATAATGAAAAGAAGAAGTAAAATAGAAATAAAGATAAAAATAAAGTAAAGATACAAGAGAGTTTAAAGTTATTTTGTTTGGTGTGAGCTATTTATAGCTCGTTTGTTTTGGGTTTGCAGTGTTTAAATTTAGGTTTGAATACAAAAGATCAGCAGGTGAAGAATAGAATAGAGTTGAAATAGAGTGAAAGAATAACAATAATAGAATTTAATTATAAGTTATTTTAATTAATAAAATAACTTATTGCGCTGTTAGACTCTGTGCTAGAGCGTCTTTTATGTTTTGGTTTCGATTGTCGTCTTTAATTGAATTTACTTGGACATAAAAATTGAATCTGTCGCTTTGACAAGACAATTTAAATGTGAAGCTACTCTAAAGGTAACCGGCTGCTATAGCTCGGTTCCTAGCAAGACAAAAGGTGAGTCAGTTAGAACGCTTTGCCTAGAACTGCTCGAAGAGCGTTTGTGAGTCAGTCAGGACGCTTTGCCTAGAACTGCTCGAAGAGCGTTTGTGAGTCAGTCAGGACGCTTTGCCTAGAACTGCTCGAAGAGCGTTTGTGAGTCAGTCAGGACGCTTTGCCTAGAACTGCTCGAAGAGCGTTTGTGAGTCAGTCAGGACGCTTTGCCTAGAACTGCTAGCGATCTTGCTAGCGCGGTGCCTTTTATATGGTTGGTGACGTCACCCGGTATCGCGTGATGTGCGCGTCTGATGTGTTGGCGTGTTCCGATTGGCCGGACGGCCGAACGCGTTACAATATATATATATATATATATATATATATATATATATATATATATATATATATATATATATATATATATATATATATATATATATCAAATAAATAAATATTTTCGGATATTCTTATTTAATATTTTCATATATTTTTTCATCCGCTTCGTAATAATTCAAAAAATTAGTAATGTATATCCAAATACAGATATAAAATATGCCACGAATGAATAAGTTCGATAATCACGATCGACGTGACATGTATATCTTTCATAACCTCAGCAACCTGATATCAACTTTTATAACCTAAAAATCTCGAAAGCCAGCCTGAGGGACGAAATGGATATTTTTCCGAGGGTATCGAGGCTAATATTAAATTGTCGATTCTTTACTCCGCACTTTCTACATATTTTCCATCACGCGTAATAAGGAATCATTTGACAAGGTGTTCAGCTATCAGTTACTCGTAATATTCTTCTGATTTATCTCAGCTGTCATTCAACGATACGTTCAACCATTGAGTAAAAATAGGTATAGAGGTGCGGACAGCGTGGTGGGGGTATGCTTATTTACTTTGCCTTATATACTAGAGCTTTCGCGCCCTACTAGCAGATGGTGCTGACAAAAATCGCCCCAGTTTGACTCACACATAGAAGGGTGCCGCGTGGGTGAGACGCACACACGTGAGTGGCTCACAGACGACCCTAACTTTAGCGCCCCACCACCTGGTGCACTACAGTCGCTCACTCACACATAAAAGAATGCTACGTGGGTGACGCGCACACACGTGAATAGCTCACAGACGACCCTAACTTTAGCGCCCCACTACTTGGTGCGCTACAGTCGCTCACTCACACATAGAATTTACGTGTAAACGCACGGGGCCACACATCCGAGCGGCTCGCACCGATGTTGGCGTTTTAACTCGAGTTCCGAATTATCATTTAATGTATGTACCATATGCACTGATATATATAGGTATATCAGTGACCGTATGGTACCGTTTATGTACCCATATCAATTTCCAGGTTTTTTTGTCCTCCCTCGGAAGACACATAGAATTTTCGCATCAAAACGTCAGCAGCAATACACATTTATGCCGTTTGACCTGAAAATCTTGAAATTATGCGACAACATGCGATTGAGTTGGTATATTTAATAATTCGCGGCATGATAATGTACGTCGCGCGGTTTTCCAAATCACCTGTGAGGTACTGCGATAGATTCGTTTCCCCTTTATTTTACATGGCGGGATCCCCGGTAGGCCTACTACCATAAATTGTACCTGTATCAAGTATGGTAAGGCTTAATTTGATCATTCTTCCGAATTCGCCGCAATGCGATTATAATTTTAATTTGATGCGCATTGTTGTCAACACTCAACAGTATGCATGTCTATATAACTTTGTTGCAATTGAATTAGGATTCCTTGCTGTCAAAGAATACTAGTTACAGCGTGAACACGTATTATCTCTGAATCTGCTCCATCAAATACATATTTAACTCGAATCGTTTTACAATTTAGCTGATTGGAATCTTTCTTGGTGTATTGTTTATTCTTTATTATTATAATTAGTAGATTAATCTAAAATCATTAGCATTATGTCGAAGCGTAGGTGTAGTTATAAGGGGTGCCAGAGAAATCTTGAAGAGCTTGAAACTAGTTTCTTCAGATTTCCCGTAAAAGATGACGATAGGTATGTATCTGCGACAAACGAAACCAATATATAGCTTAGATCTTCACTGTATTGAATAATCCATACTAGATATTACACATACATAAATCAGACGAATTTATCAGTTTCAAAATATATATTTCAAATAATTCAATCAAGGTGATCTCTTGATATAGTATCAATTAAATCTAAGTTTAATTGTTATCAGAATGATTTTTCCAAACCGGATTTTGATACCGTTTACGTTTAAATGCGTTAATCGAGTCAATAACGTTTACTGGAAACTGTACATACATACAACACGTTCGTTTCGAAAATATATATTTCATCTTTTGATGCGATCACAATTAGGCTCTTGTATGATAATTATTTATTGTTTTTTTTTTCTAGTAGCTAAAAACAAATTAAACAGTCATATTTTTTCTTTCTTCAATTGAACAAAAATTGGCGGTCATACAAGTGAATCAGACTAGACGAACTCAAATTTTAATCTATTTTAATCTTATTAACTGTAAGATTTCTACTCCATAAGAACATTCTTTGACATCTTTTTTTCAAGTAATTATTGTTAGATCAAATAACCCGATTTACACAATATAGCAAATATATATCTGTCAACAGGTGTTTGGATTGGATCCTTCGTAGCGGTAATGAAGATCTTCAAGCTCTTCCTTCTTCGAGACTTAGGGAAAAAAGAATTTGCTCGCTTCATTTTTCAGTGTCCGATTTTCAAAACTCGCTTAGGAAAAAGTTGAATCAAAATGCCGTCCCCCTGATGTTTAAATCCGCGATAGAGAGTTTCAAGGATAGAGTCTCGGATAGAGTTCATCCGACAATAGATCCCCTTATAAATCCCTCCCAAGATGTTCCTATATTACCGAGCACTGACGCCACTACCGAAAGTACGACGACTACAAAGACCGAAAAAAAATAACTATTCGACCAATAGCATCACAAAACGTAATCTGAAGGTAACAAAAAATATTCGAAATTTAAAATTGAGACTGTTACGTAGAACTCATTCCCAGGACAATGATGTTAGGCAAGGCAACGGGGGGGTAGGTAGAGCGGGAATGTTTTCAGAAATTAGCAAAAGAATCAGCGGCGCACCTCTCACATTTGTAAAATCACAGCTACGCGTAGGGAAAAAAGTTAAAAAATGGAATGAAGAAGAGAAAAAGTTAGGTTTAGCGTTGTTTTATCGGTCACCAAAGTCATACAAAGCGATGTTGTTAATGGGTTTTAAATTACCGAGCGTGCGAACCCTAAGGGAGTGGGTAAATTCGTTGGATGTTAGGCCAGGGGTATCTACAGTGAACTGTTCGATAAACTTGAAAGTTCAGTAAAAGTTATGAATAGGCGGGAAAAACAGTGTGTAGTACTTTTCGACGAGATGACGATAAAGAAGTGGCTAAGTTATAATAGTAAATTCGATTGTGTTGAGGGCTTTGAGGATCTCGGGGAGTTAGGTAGGAATGACAGATTAGCTTCACACGCACTAGTTTTCATGGCGCGCGGTTTAACATATAATTGGAAAATGCCCGTAGCTTATTACTTATCCGCAGGTCCGGTAACCGCAACAAAATTAACTCAACTGCTTCACAGTGTTATAGAATCGTTGACGAAGATAGGGTTACATGTTAGGGCGTTTGTTTGTGATCAAGGTGGTCCAAATTAGAAGTTATTTTGTTTGTTAGAAATTAGCATCGAAAAACCTTTCATTATTGTAGGCGAACAAAAGATATACGCGCGTTTTGACTCCCCTCATTTAATTAAATCCCTTCGTAATAATCTCTTGAAGTATGATTTCGTAATAGATGGCGAGGTAGTTTCGTGGAGAGCTTTAAAATTGTTGTTCGAGGTAGATTCCAGAGGTGTAGCGCGATCGGCTCCCAATCTTTCGGTTCGACACGTTTACCCCGGTCCTTTTGATAAAATGAATGTTAAACTCGCAACCCAAGTTTTTAGCAATTCCGTTCATGCAGCACTTCTGACATTAGCTTCGACGACTTCCGACAGTGAGACTCAAGACGAATTAACTGCTTTAGGCGATTTCACTGGTAAAATCAATCACATATTTGACGCAATGAACAGTAGGATTACACACATTACACGACCGAAATCCCAACCGCAAACCTTTGAATGACAACAATACACGATCAACGGACATTTTACGAGACGCATTACAGTGGTTATCCCGTTTACATATATCCGATCCCACGGTTAAAGATCCGCCAACTTTTAATAATTTAATACTTAGTATAACTTCAATTTTGCAATTGTGGGAAAATTAAAAATCTGAGGGTGTAAAGTACCTGTTAACTTCACGACTCCAACAAGATCCGGTGGAAAATTTATTATCTATTATGCGACAACGGGTTTCATATGGAAACAATCCCACGGCAACTCAATTCCGACAGAACTTCCAACAGACAATCAGCAACTGTTTACTTATCCCACCCAAAACAGCCAATTGCGAGGACGACAACGACAACGTCATTGATATAGGATCACTTTCCGCACAGACTCAGACTCAGAAACCAAATAGTTTCGACGCATATACGGACCCAACTCAGCTGGACGAACCCAACGAAACAGATCTCCAAGGAAATAGTACAAATAGGGTAGAGCTCGATAGGGTAGCACCGTTAGATTATCGCCAGGATGAGGTAGAGTTAGCTGTAGAGGAACTTCCCGAAGAAAGTAATATAGGTTTAGAAGACAACGCGATATATTATTTTTCCGGCTTCTCCGTGAAAAAAACTATAGCAAAGTTTAATTGCGATAGGTGTCGGGAAAGCGTGGCACGTGAACAAGTTCTTCAATTTTTCAAAGCGTACCCGACTAAAGATCAGGCTCCGTTAGGTAATCTCGTTGCATCGTCCGTAGAATATTGGCAAATCGCGTCTCAACAGTTACGGATTTTCGTACAAATTTACCCGGTAATACGTTATAAATCCAACATCTTAAAGACCTTAATAGATAATATCGTAGATCAGGATTCGAAATCACGGAAATGGTTTAGCGGTTATTGTCGCGAACATCGTATATTTTTGCTTCGTACATGGTTAACTTCTCGACTTGTTCGAGGGTTAAAGTGGTCATTGATAGAGGCTCGCGAATCACGAAAGCGTTCTAGTACAGGAAATTTAGGTAGCAATAGCTCAGCTGCAAAAAAGTTTAGGGGTCAATAGAGATTAGAAATGGTTAGATATAGAGTTATAGGTAGATAAATGCGGAAGATACATATTTTCATAATAAAATCAAATTAAGCCTTCCCATACTTGATACATGATCATGCCGCGAATTATTAATATACCAACTCAATCGCATGTTGTCGCATAATTTCAAGATTTTCAGGTCAAACGGCATAAATGTGTATTGCTGCTGACGTTTTGATGCGAAAATTCTATGTGTCTTCCGAGGGAGGACAAAAAAACCTGGAAATTGATATGGGTACATAAACGGTACCATACGGTCACTGATATACCTATATATATCAGTGCATACGGTACATACATTAAATGATAATTCGGAACTCGAGTTAAAACGCCAACATCGGTGCGAGCCGCTCGGATGTGTGGCCCCGTGCGTTTACACGTAAATTCTATGTGTGAGTGAGCGACTGTAGCGCACCAAGTAGTGGGGCGCTAAAGTTAGGGTCGTCTGTGAGCTATTCACGTGTGTGCGCGTCACCCACGTAGCATTCTTTTATGTGTGAGTGAGCGACTGTAGTGCACCAGGTGGTGGGGCGCTAAAGTTAGGGTCGTCTGTGAGCCACTCACGTGTGTGCGTCTCACCCACGCGGCACCCTTCTATGTGTGAGTCAAACTGGGGCGATTTTTGACAGCACCATCTGCTAGTAGGGCGCGAAAGCTCTAGTATATAAGGCAAAGTAAATAAGCATACCCCCACCACGCTGTCCGCACCTCTATACCTATCTTTACTCAATGGTTCAACTATCTCCGTTGTTATGTGCACGCGCACGCGCACGCGCAGTAGGACTATTGTTCCCTTACACCATAAAATAAATGCAAGACGTATTTATAGTCGAGAGCGACAACTCCCACTATATTTTTTCCATGTAATTTGCATCTCTGCGATGGACTCGCTATGTTGTTTACTGCGTTTCGGTTCTATTTGGTGGTTGACGACGACGGAGGAGACGATTTTATATCATCGTGAAATTGACCCATCCGATTTTAGAAATTATTATATCTCAGCTGTTGACGTACTGATTGTCTTGATGGGTCTCAAATGGAAGCTCTTCCGACGCTTATTACAAAAATAAAACGTCGATCTGCGGTATATTACCAATTCGGTGTAATATATGAAAATATTGTTCCCCCACTCCACTCAAAGTTGCCTCTCCGGTAAAGAGACTCGGTCGAGTCGCGCTTGTAAAAAAAACTTTTTTTTTAATGTACATGGCGCGAGACTCTACCGAGTCTCTTGATATTTATTATTTTTCAAATATTTAATAAATCTCTTTAAATTCTAAACCTTCATGCGCTCCATCTGAACGCATAATCAAAGAAACTCGTGGCGCGTGCCTGCCATCTGCTAGCTCACGCTGGGACCCCGTTGACTAGGCACCAAGGAGGCCCCATGCAAAAGTCTTTCCCGCTATCAAAGTTATTTTTCGGTTTGCTTATTAAGCCTGCTTTCTGCTGTGCCGATCAGCGATCAATTTACAGAGATTTGGTGCCATTGTCATAGCTTGCTGGATATCTTCGGGTTTACGGCCTGTCTATTGCTATGGAGCGAATCTTTGGCTCTTTTCAAGAACAGTGGTGAAGTTCGCCGGCTTGCTTCGGCTCTCTGACCCGTCGGATCCAGTGACTCTTCTTTCCATAGATCAATCGATTTATACTCAGTTCTCAAAAACATATTATTCAACTTACAAGGTATCAGCCTGATCTCTCCATACCTCGTATACATACCGTGAGGTTATAGGGAAGGGAATCACAGGATGCAGGCAACCCAACAGTCAAATTTCCGAAGATTGCCGAAGGCAGGGCATTGTCATTATTAGAAGGGCGACGCGAAAATTTCTGTTAGCAGATGACTCAACTGTCAGATTGTTGGGTTAAAAATAATTATCAAGAGACTCGGTAGAGTCTCGAGCCAAGTACATTAAAAAAAAAAATTATTTCGTCTCGACTCTACCACTCTCTTTTACCGGAACGGGACTTCGGCGCAGGAGTGGGGGTAACCATATTATTTCATTACGGCGTATAGGCAATATCTCAGGGCTCGACGAATTAATACAAGAATAAGATGCGAAAAAAATTACATTTGAGCGTAATATCAATGCAATCGGTGCACGGATAGCTGAGATATGATTATTTAAAAAATCGAGGGGGTCAGTTTCATCTCAGCAATTTCTTCGTCGTACCAGATTTTCGCTCCGTGCATAAAAACTATGCGGATATAATACATAGAGAGTACTCCGACGAGACAAGAGTTTCTACTGATCTCTATATCTATATATACTACGGATACGCATAGAATTCCGAGCGAGTTCGTCGGTCTGCCATGCAATAACTCTTTCTATGGCCCACGGGAGGCGGCATAATCGCGCACACCGTATAGCTGAACGGACTAACCATATTTATCTTTTTGTTTATTTGACGAGTCGAGCCTTTGAGGTTATGATACCTGTCACGATTGATCGCGATTATAACGACGTGTCGGTAGTTTACTTGTATTTATTTCAAATCAAAGAAATTCCGTAATAATACGGAGATAATAATTATTAAACGCTTACTTATAATAATATTTATGGAGCATAGCAGTATTGCATCGAGATTTTGACACTTTCAAGAAAGCCTATGTAACCGTACGTGATCAAAATGAGTAACAACATGCCCTCTATTTGCTATCGAGGATAACGAATTATTATACAGTTCCAATATCGTGTAAAAATGTCTGTGACGATTCATCTCAGTTATAACGAAGGGTCGGCTGTAAATTACTTATATTTATTTGAATACTTATTTCTCTGACTACGGAAGTTGGATATAACGTAGAATTCATAAAGGAATCAGAAATTCAGTAATAATGAAGAGATAAACGCTAATAATATGTATAGGGCAAATAGAAATAACCTCATTCAAATTTACATACAAATCCAGTGCCAGAACTCACTACAGCTGTTGTGGAAAATGTGACCGTCAGTTCTCAAAATGAGTAAAAATAAGCCATCGATTACTTATCTAGGATAAAGAATTGTTATAAGGTCCTAATATTGTATATAAAATTTGGAAATATTCTACATTGCAAAAATGAGCAGGCACGTGGCATCGTTACCTAAAATATGAATTTGTAATTAAATGCAAGATATAATATATAATGCGAACTCAGTCATTGTTCTCTGTAAAACGTATTTTGTACAAAAGCTATAATTGCGTGCCGTGCGGCTGGTCGTGATTAGATGAGGAAGATACTTGTTTATTACATTGAAAATTGATGTAAATGAGATATGCGGAATATCAGTTAATTGGCAACAGGTGATGAGATTGGACAAGAAATAACCATGAGATTGAACAAAATAATAAAATTAATTTTTATAACACAATAATGACCATACGTGATCAAAATGTGGTATGGTTTCATATCACGTATAAAATAGTCATATATTCTATGAACATACATAATCGTGAATGTTTTTTTTTATGAAAATTAGTAGGGAGATGGCATCGTTACCTAAGATTCGATGAGATATTTGCAATTCAATGCCGAATATAATGAATGATGTGAACTAAGTCAGTGCCTCATGTAATATCTTGTGCACTAAGAGCTATCACCGCATGCAATGTGGCTGATCATAATTAGATTAGCGAGATAAAAATCTGAGAACTGGAAAATGAAAACAAATCAAAATGTGAAGATAATCATCACTTGACTAGTTTAAGTTAATTTGATCAGCATCTGGGCCTTCGATGATGTAAGTATAGTTCTTCGTAGCCAAAATTTTCGTTGTGAATATTTTTTTAACGTTTTTTCAACTTTGTTCTGTCAGCTTGAAACTCTTCGGACAACTTTTAGTAAGCAGAGAACTTGTCAAAGTCAAAATTATAAGCGACGACGGTATATAATTTCATTATCGGTGGCTCAATTGCTGATCAAACTTGAATCACTAGAATATTTACAATTATGCAGCCAAATTGCATCTTCAACTCTTTAGGCAAGACCCTACTAAAATCTTGACCAAGAGAAGTTTTTTATTTTCCAATTAGCCAAGAAAGGTCTAATCGAAAAAGTGATACTACCAATTCTAGATTACGGTAAAATATGTTCTCAAACAAAATCTCAGTCTTCTGCGATGAAAGTGTATGCGCAGGAAACCCTTCGCAGCGCTGTGCAGGATAGATTCTGCGAAAGGTTATCTGCGCATACACTTTCATTGCAGAAGACTAAGATTTATCAGTAAAACACTTTCAATAGAACTTATAACGGTTAGATTTATAGAAATGAATAGTATTCTGAAAAATATTATTCAACAGAAACGGTTGAGAAAATCAAAACGTGTACAAAAAGTAATGAAATCCCCCAAAAGCACCTCGGGTGCAAAAACTTTGCGCCAAGTACATTAAAACGTAGTAACTATCAACAAAAATTTGTTGACAAAATATTCAAAGTAATAGCATTTGATCTACAAAAGTATTGAAATCAATGGACTTTGCCAAGTACAATTGAATTTGCTTCCAATTAATTTCTAAATATTGATATTTCAATATACATAACATGTTACAACATGCAACATACGTACTCATATAAGAAACGATCAATTATAAATAAAATGAGGGAAAAACAAAGAAACGAAAAAAAAAAATTTGGAGTACGTGGTACTTGGCGGGCTGATGTTGAAGTTATTACAAGAATATTGATTCATTTTTGTAAAAAGTACAAGAAATAGTTCAATTTATAGTTTCTTGTACTTTTTACAAAAATGAATCAATATTCTTGTAATAACTTCAACATCAGCCCGCCAAGTACCACTACCTCCAAATTTTTTTTTTTCGTTTCTTTGTTTTTCCGTCATTTTATTTATAATTGATCGTTTCTTATATGAGTACGTATGTTGCATGTTGTAACATGTTATGTATATTGAAATATCAATATTTAGAAATTAATTGGAAGCAAATTCAATTGTACTTGGCAAAGTCCATTGATTTCAATACTTTTGTAGATCAAATGCTATTACTTTGAATATTTTGTCAACAAATTTTTGTTGATAGTTACTACGTTTTAATGTACTTGGCGCAAAGTTTTTGCACCCGAGGTGCTTTTGGGGTTATAGTGAACTTGAAGAATCCGATCGGAATAAAGGTAATGAGCAAGATTCATCAATATTAATTTGTAGAAAAGTTGCAACAGTTAATGAATGAATTATGGCTGGTTTCACCAACGACGAATGGATTTCATTCGTAAAATATCCTAATTCGTCAAATAAAAGTCGAAAATTTAATGGTAAATAGTTTTCGGTTTTTAGTGAATAGAATTTAATCTACAAATAAAAGTTATTGGTTGTTGTTCAAACCAGCTATAATTTATTAATTAACTGCTGCAACTTTTTCACAAATTAATATTGATGAATCTTGCATATTAACTTTATTCCGATCAGAATCTGCAATTTCACTCTGACAATTTTTATTAACCTATCAACCGGACAGTTTCGTCGTCGATCTAGCCATCTAACGGATTTCTCACCATACTACACACATGGACACAACACATCATGTATGTATATACGTATGTATATACGTATGTATATACGTATGTATACCGGGAGGTCGCGTGGATGAGCCACATTGCCGGTGCGAAGCACTTGGTTCGAGACTATGATTTCTTTTTTGTTTTTCTGAAACGCTCGTTCCTTGAACCATGGAAAATGCGAACCACATAGTCCGGACAATCTGTGTAAATCCGGCGCGCTGTAGAGGGGATAGACTCCCCGCCTGCGATGGCTCACGTGTTGATAGGTTATGTTAATCCGGTGTCAAATTATTAATAATCTATCAAAATTGATATTCAACAACTTTGTCCGTTATCAATTGACATCTCCGATTTCTAAATTACGAGTTATTATTACTACATAAATCTGAAGTGATTTATTTAATGTTGCGTATCATTTATTGGTTATGATGCGTCGCGTACGAAAAATGCACATCGCAGTATTTCTGATCGATGAATAAAACCGTAAGAAGCATTCAGGAAGGACGTTACGGAGGTCAGGTAAGTATTGTGCATCTTATGACAGTATTATTATTCCTAAATTGAAATTCAGTGATCGCACATGAAAGAGTACAGATCAACGGTGTAGTACAGCTGCTTTAGCGTAGACCATTCGCAGGGTTTGCCTCACCCAGCCCTTCATTTTTTATCCAAGCTGCCCCCAAGGTAATTTTGATTCTGTTCTTTACTATTCTAAAATAGCTGTTTCATTAATTCCACAGATATAACACCCGCTGCAGAATTCACATACTGAGCCGCAGCAACACCTACCTACATCCCTCGTTCGTCAAATTATACCCTTCAGCAAATTGTGGATCCAGCTACGCGTTCTGCGATGCAGATACGTGCAGTCTACGTGTTCAGTTTATCTGGATACAAATTACCTTCTCTTCCGATTCATATTCCAATTAATAGATTATTATTCGACTTTAATTAATGATTGAACCTCACGCAAAGATCATTCCAAATGTACACCGCTAGTTAATTATTTGATTTTTTGATTACGTCACTTTTAAATATAATTCACTTGTCTACGCTCTGTACACCTTCATTTATCGTCATACTCCCAACGGTATTTTATATCGCATGGCTGTTAGCAAGTCACAATAAACTTATCTGTATTATCCCAATGTTCTGTTATAATTTATCGTACGCATCTGTTATTTTACTTCACTGTTAATTATAATTTACAAACAAAATACGATATCATCCTGACCAGAGTTCAGTATTGTGATCCGCATTATCCGCCGTTCCACCCTATGGTTATGGTTCTCAAGCGAATAACTCGCCAATGTGACATGTATTAGTATTGCACGTCTATTCAATAGATACAACCGAAGCGCAATGCTCGTTTCTAATGCGCCCTGGCATCCGTTGGATGACAAAAGTATTATTTCTAGATTATGGCATCGCTACGTTCAACAGTATCCACTAGTTGTAGTTCAATTGAGATCAACGTACCTTTAATAGTCGTTCAGTATCAGCAGGTCATCAATTTAATTTTAAATAAAATTTCAAATTTCCAAATTCCAATACTCCCGTGCGATATTGCATTTTCAAATTATTAACACGTCCTACACTAACAAGCTAGAATAAATCGATCACTTCAGATGTGTACTGTTCAAAGTTTTTATTCAATCTTTAAAAATACGTCATGAATTTTTAACATGGATATCATTGTAATGGTAAAGAATATTTAAATTAAAATTGAAATTAAAATGACTAATAATATTTGGAAGACGTTTGTCGTCTTTGAAACGATTTAACAATTCTTGCGGTATTAAGAACAGTGAGTTAAAAGCCTTTAAGTTATTAAAATTATTAAATAAATTGTATGGATATCATACTTGCATCAAATATCATTTGAATGCTTAAAATCGTTATGAACATTAAGAACAGTGAGTTAAAGGGCTTTAAGTTATTAAAATTATTAAATAAATTGTATGGATATAAAACTTGCATTAAATATCATTTGAATGCTTAAAATCGTTATGAACATTAAAAACAGTGAGTTAAAAGGCTTTAAGTTATTAAAATTATTAAATAAATTGTATGGATATCATACTTGCGTCAAATATCATTTGAATGCTTAAAATCGTTATGAACATTAAAAACAGTGAGTTAAAAGGCTTTAAGTTATTAAAATTATTAAATAAATTGTATGGATATCATACTTGCATCAAATATCATTTGAATGCTTAAAATCGTTATGAACATTAAGAACAGTGAGTTAAAGGGCTTTAAGTTATTAAAATTATTAAATAAATTGTATGGATATAAAACTTGCATTAAATATCATTTGAATGCTTAAAATCGTTATGAACATTAAAAACAGTGAGTTAAAAGGCTTTAAGTTATTAAAATTATTAAATAAATTGTATGGATATTATACTTGCATCAAATATCATTTGAATGCTTAAAATCGTTATGAACATTAAGAACAGTGAGTTAAAGGGCTTTAAGTTATTAAAATTATTAAATAAATTGTATGGATATAAAACTTGCATTAAATATCATTTGAATGCTTAAAATCGTTATGAACATTAAAAACACTGAGTTAAAAGGCTTTAAGTTATTAAAATTATTAAATAAATTGTATGGATATCAAACTTGCATCAAATATCATTTGAATGCTTAAAATCGTTATGAACATTAAAAACAGTGAGTTAAAAGGCTTTAAGTTACTAAAATTATTAAATAAATTGTATGGATATCATACTTGCATTAAATATCATTTGAATGCTTAAAATCGTTATGAACATTAAAAACAGTGAGTTAAAAGCCTTTAAGTTATTAAAATTATTAAATAAATTGTATGGATATAAAACTTGCATTAAATATTATTTGAATGCTTAAGAAAGAGATGAGGAAATCAAAACTATTAATTAATTAAAATGATTAAAAATAATCGCAGAGTCTTGCTGATCAATCCTAACGATCAACGATCTGCCTGCAAGGTCCACATCGACGTTCGTCCTATGTAGAGAACAATCTGCGTAAGTAATTTTGATACTATTCAGTTAATAAGCCCAATCATATTGATATACGAAGCACATGTTAATAGTTTACCAACGCGATGTCTTATTCATAAATTACTATAGTAATGCGATTGAAAAAGTATTACGATACAAATAATCTTTGTATCAATTGCGGTGTCATGTCCCTTGTAATTTCTTGGATTCGCACCAACAGCTCATCTAGGGTATAGTATTCGTCGGCGTAGAGCTTCTTCTTAATATACGTTCACCAAAAATAATCTAATGGCATTAGATCCGGCGACCGAGCAGGCCAATCCATCGTTGCGGGAACTCTGCATGCAGGTATCTTCCAACCGCTGCTGTGCAATGTGGTGGGCCACCGTCTAGCTGGTACCACAGGTCACCTTCGATCTGTAGTTTTGAAAATTACAATTTTTTTGTTATTCATAATAATAATAAACATATCTTCATTCAGTTGATTTGTTTTTAATACGTTACATTTTCTTCATCCTCGCGCAATGCCTCGCCGATCTCGTTTTGGAGCATGTTAAGATATTTCTCGCCGTTCAGGTTGCAATCGATGATGAACGTGCCGTACAATTTATTTCTGCGGATTCCGGCCCATAAATTAAGTTTCGCTTGGTATTGTGTTCTGCATTCACGAACTTCGCGGGGATTTTCTGTTGACCATGTGCGATGATTGTGGCGGTACGGTGTACCGACTAACTGAATAGTTGACTCATCAGTAAAATAAACGCGGTTGATGATACCTGGATCTTCAATAATTTTTAGAAGCATATTATAACAAAATCGCGTCGATTACCGTAATCTGCAAGGTTTAGTTTTTGTTGCCAATGACCCTCAAACGAATTATATTTGAATTCTTCTAGAATTCTTAGGGTGCTTGTCTTGATGATACCCAGTATGGTTTTTTTGAAGAAAAAGTTGGTGCCGGTCAGTCCTGGTTTTCTATCGCGAATTCTTCTGCGACTTCGCGCGCGCGTAATCCATAAGAATACTTCATCACAAACAATTTTCTCTCGTCGTCGGTGTACATAATTCGGCATTGTTATAATTTATTTGCGAACCGCGTCGTACAACGTTTTCCGAAAAATGAACCAGTAACGATGTTTGTTCTTAAAAAGAAACATGAAATACTGAAATTTAAAAATAAACAAAGAAATATTCAGGGTGTTGATGGGGAATGCAACGTGTATCAGTTTAAAGTAGCGAAATCGTACTATCACCCCTGACAGTATTTTTTCATTTGTTTAAAATATTTTTTAATCAATGCAACGCGTATCAGCTAAAGAGTAGCGAAATCATACCATCGCCAGGCAGATTCTTTTTTATTTATTTTAATGCATCGATCTGTTTCAAATGAGCGAAATCATATCATCACTCACCAATGCTTTTTTATTTTTATTATATTTTTTTAATGTCGCTACGCTACGAATAAATAGTTACGAGTTTCTTTTTCAAAACAAACATTGTTACTGGTTTCTTTTCCGAAAACCGTTGTGCGACGCGGTTCGCAAGTAAATTATAATCATGCCGAATTACGTATACACGGACGACGAGAGAAAATTATTCGTGATAAAGTATTCTTCTGGATTAAGTGCGCGCGAAGTCGCAGATGAATTCGCTATAGAAAACCCAGACCGACCTGCACCAACTTTTTCTACAATAACGCGAACCTTCGACCGATTTAAAAAAACCGGAAGCGTTTCGAAAGCCCACGCCATCGTGAAATATCCTACGCGTGCACTGAGCTTGGAAAATAAAATTTTCACGTGCGCGTATGTGGAATTTAATAAGAAGACCACGACACGACATCTGAGTGGAATGCTGGGTATCGCCAAAACAAGCACCCTGAAAATTCTCAAAGAATTTGAATACAATTCGTTCAAGGGTCATTGGCACCAAAAACTGAACCTTGCAGATTATGGAAATAGGCGCGAATTTTGTTACACTATGCTATTAAAAATTATTGACGATCCACTAATCATAAACCGTGTATGCTTTACTGATGAGTCGACTATCCAGTTGGTCGGTACACCTAACCGCCAGAATCATCGAACGTGGTCTACCGAAAATCCACGTGAAGTTAGTGAATGTAGATCTCAGTACCAAGCCAAACTTAATTTATGGGCTGGAATTCGCGGGGATAAATTGTACGGCCCGTTTATCATTGATGGCAACCTGAACGGAGAGAAATACCTCAACATGCTTCAGAACGAGATCGGCGAGGCATTGCGCGAGGATGAGGAAAATGTAACGTATTAAAAACCAATCAACTGAATGAAGATATGTTTATTATTATTATTAATATGAAAAAAAATGTAATTTTCAAAACTACAGATCGAAGGTGACCTGTGATACCAGCAGGACGGTGCCCCACCACATTGCACAGCAGCGGTTCGAAGGTACCTGCGTGCGGAATTTCCACAACGATGGATTGGACGCTTCGGTCCGGTGGCTTGGCCTGCTCGGTCGCCGGATCTAACCCCCTTAGATTACTTTTTGTGGCCGTACCTTAAAAATAAATTATACGAAGATGAATACTACACCTTAGACGAGCTGCGGGTGCGAATACAAGACATCACACGAGAAATCACACCACAAATGATTCAAAATGCGGTGAACTCATATTTCAATCGATGTGTCGATTGTTTGGTTGCGAACGGTGGTCATTTCGAACAAAATTACTAATCAAAGGTAAAGATTATTTGTATCGTAATACTTTTTTAATCGCATTACATGTAATAATTTATGAATCAGACATCGCGTTGGTAAACTATTAACATGTGCTTCGAATATCAATATTATTGGGCTTATTAACTGAATAGTATCAAAATTACTTACGCAGATTGTTTTCTATAGGACGAACGTCGATGTGGACCTTGCAGGCAGATCGTTGATCGTTAGGATTGATCAGCAAGACTCTGCGATTATTTTTAATCATTTTAATTAATTAATAGTTTTTATTTCCTCATCTCTTTCTTAAGCATTCAAATAATATTTAATGCAAATTTTATATCCATACAATTTATTTAATAATTTTAATAACTTAAAGGCTTTTAACTCACTGTTTTTAATGTTCATAACGATTTTAAGCATTCAAATGATATTTGATGCAAGTATGATATCCATACAATTTATTTAATAATTTTAATAACTTAAAGCCCTTTAACTCACTGTTCTTAATGTTCATAACGATTTTAAGCATTCAAATGATATTTGATGCAAGTATGATATCCATACAATTTATTTAATAATTTTAATAACTTAAAGCCTTTTGACTCACTGTTTTTAATGTTCATAACGATTTTAAGCATTCAAATGATATTTAATGCAAGTTTTATATCCGTACAATTTATTTAATAATTTTAATAACTTAAAGCCCTTTAACTCACTGTTCTTAATGTTCATAACGATTTTAAGCATTCAAATGATATTTGATGCAAGTTTGATATCCATACAATTTATTTAATAATTTTAATAACTTAAAGCCTTTTAACTCAGTGTTTTTAATGTTCATAACGATTTTAAGCATTCAAATGATATTTAATGCAAGTTTTATATCCATACAATTTATTTAATAATTTTAATAACTTAAAGCCCTTTAACTCACTGTTCTTAATGTTCATAACGATTTTAAGCATTCAAATGATATTTGATGCAAGTATGATATCCATACAATTTATTTAATAATTTTAATAACTTATAGCCCTTTAACTCACTGTTCTTAATGTTCATAACGATTTTAAGCATTCAAATGATATTTGATGCAAGTATGATATCCATACAATTTATTTAATAATTTTAATAACTTAAAGCCTTTTAACTCACTGTTTTTAATGTTCATAACGATTTTAAGCATTCAAATGATATTTAATGCAAGTTTTATATCCGTACAATTTATTTAATAATTTTAATAACTTAAAGCCCTTTAACTCACTGTTCTTAATGTTCATAACGATTTTAAGCATTCAAATGATATTTGATGCAAGTATGATATCCATACAATTTATTTAATAATTTTAATAACTTAAAGCCCTTTAACTCACTGTTCTTAATGTTCATAACGATTTTAAGCATTCAAATGATATTTGATGCAAGTATGATATCCATACAATTTATTTAATAATTTTAATAACTTAAAGGCTTTTAACTCACTGTTCTTAATACCGCAAGAATTGTTAAATCGTTTCAAAGACGACAAACGTCTTCCAAATATTATTAGTCATTTTAATTTCAATTTTAATTTAAATATTCTTTACCATTACAATGATATCCATGTTAAAAATTCATGACGTATTTTTAAAGATTGAATAAAAACTTTGAACAGTACACATCTGAAGTGATCGATTTATTCTAACTTGTTAGTGTAGGACGTGTTAATAATTTGAAAATGCAATATCGCACGGGAGTATTGGAATTTGGAAATTTGAAATTTTATTTAAAATTAAATTGATGACCTGGTGATGCTGAACGACTATTAAAGGTACGTTGATCTCAATTGAACTACAACTAGTGGATACTGTTGAACGTAGCGATGCCATAATCTAGAAATAATACTTTTGTCATCCAACGGATGCCAGGGCGCATTAGAAACGAGCATTGCGCTTCGGTTGTATCTATTGAATAGACGTGCAATACTAATACATGTCACATTGGCGAGTTATTCGCTTGAGAACCATAACCATAGGGTGGAACGGCGGATAATGCGGATCACAATACTGAACTCTGGTCAGGATGATATCGTATTTTGTTTGTAAATTATAATTAACAGTGAAGTAAAATAACAGATGCGTACGATAAATTATAACAGAACATTGGGATAATACAGATAAGTTTATTGTGACTTGCTAACAGCCATGCGATATAAAATACCGTTGGGAGTATGACGATAAATGAAGGTGTACAGAGCGTAGACAAGTGAATTATATTTAAAAGTGACGTAATCAAAAAATCAAATAATTAACTAGCGGTGTACATTTGGAATGATCTTTGCGTGAGGTTCAATCATTAATTAAAGTCGAATAATAATCTATTAATTGGAATATGAATCGGAAGAGAAGGTAATTTGTATCCAGATAAACTGAACACGTAGACTGCACGTATCTGCATCGCAGAACGCGTAGCTGGATCCACAATTTGCTGAAGGGTATAATTTGACGAACGAGGGATGTAGGTAGGTGTTGCTGCGGCTCAGTATGTGAATTCTGCAGCGGGTGTTATATCTGTGGAATTAATGAAACAGCTATTTTAGAATAGTAAAGAACAGAATCAAAATTACCTTGGGGGCAGCTTGGATAAAAAATGAAGGGCTGGGTGAGGCAAACCCTGCGAATGGTCTACGCTAAAGCAGCTGTACTACACCGTTGATCTGTACTCTTTCATGTGCGATCACTGAATTTCAATTTAGGAATAATAATACTGTCATAAGATGCACAATACTTACCTGACCTCCGTAACGTCCTTCCTGAATGCTTCTTACGGTTTTATTCATCGATCAGAAATACTGCGATGTGCATTTTTCGTACGCGACGCATCATAACCAATAAATGATACGCAACATTAAATAAATCACTTCAGATTTATGTAGTAATAATAACTCGTAATTTAGAAATCGGAGATGTCAATTGATAACGGACAAAGTTGTTGAATATCAATTTTGATAGATTATTAATAATTTGACACTGGATTAACATAACCTATCAACACGTGAGCCATCGCAGGCGGGGAGTCTATCCCCTCTACAGCGCGCCGGATTTACACAGATTGTCCGGACTATGTGGTTCGCATTTTCCATGGTTCAAGGAACGAGCGTTTCAGAAAAACAAAAAAGAAATCATAGTCTCGAACCAAGTGCTTCGCACCGGCAATGTGGCTCATCCACGCGACCTCCCGGTATATATATGTGTATATATATATATGTGTACATATATATGTGTATATATATATGTGTATATATATATGTGTGTATATATATATGTGTATATATATTGTTACGGACGGGGGTCTAAGAGGTCCGTAGATTAATTGAGGGGTTCTCTAGGTGAATAAACAAGAGTAAATAGACAATAAATGGAGTTTGGAGATATTTGGGTAAAGGTTTGGGTTGTATTTTGAATACGTGTGTTCAGTTTAAGGTCTAGAACAAGACTGTTATTTACAATAAACGTCGTGATTAGTAACAGTGAACAAGGGAATGATGTTAACATCTTTTATTTAAGATGACTACTAGAGCGTGCGAAATATATATGTGAGGGGTGTGTCACTTTCGTAACACTACCCCCCCCCCCCCCCTAAGGAAAAGAGTCGACCCGACTCGTGAAAAGTTAAAGTTGCAAGTGAAAATTAAATTTCAGAAGGAAAATGAAAAGCACTAGTAATCAAATGTGTGTAAGCGTTTGGTTTGGGAAAGCTTGTGTGGTAAGTAAGTTATAAAGTTATAGATTTGATGCTTTCCCTCTAAACTATCCGGCATTTGCCTTAACTTCCAAGGGAAAAAACCACACTAAAAGACCTTGGAAAGATAGGTGAGATTAAATTATCAAAATGTGAGCGTTTAGTATAAAAATGTTCTTGGAAGAATTCTTTCTTGAAAGAAAAATCCGGTAGGATGCAGGATTAGGATGAGGATCGCGAGCGGTGAGCGGTAGGATCCTGCAACAAGGAGGTGAAGGGAAGGCGTAAGGGACAGGAGCTCTGGAATGAAGTCGATCCTGGGTCCCAAAATCGCTCCGATCAAACCTCTTCAACAAATCAGTCGGTAAAACGACCTAGGTGGGAGGACAAATATTAGTGTCTGGGCATAAAAGGCATGTAAAATCTTTTTCAAATTGATCAAGGATGAAGAATCATTTTTTTTTTTTTTTTTTTTTTTTTTTTTAAATAATATTGATCACCTGTGAAAATGATATATTTCTATAATGAATAAAATCGGAACGTTCTTATCTGAGGTCCAGAAAAAGGATGGAAAACGTCAGGATGGCAATTACATCTTTTGTCCCTCAGATTAAAGATCTACGTTAAGGAAATCTGAAAATCTTGTTAACAGTTAGTTTCTTAAAACTAACACATATATTTAAAATCCATTGGGATCCTTTTAATTCATTTTGAAATAGGTTAAAGGGAAGATTCGTCAGCTAAACAGGAGAGATTAATCAGCTATTCTGTGATTTGATGTGATCTGAAAATCAATTAAAAGAAAAGAAATTCTACTCGTTAAAACTTTTCTATCGTGACTCTGTTCGTAGTGGTGAAAAATTCATGAAAATGATATCTCGATAGTTTGATTCAAAGCTAGTTCAGGCTAGTCAGTCAAATGTCGAACCTCAGAATTGAAAGGCTCGATAACTCTCAAAAGGCAATGTAAAAGATCTTTGACCGAAACTTCGGCATCAAAGACAAAAATCGGAACTGGCCTGGCGAGAAACGTCCTATTGATTATTATCTTTTAGATACGTTTTCAATTAACCTAGGGGGATAGATTCTATCGTATAAGGTTCCCGAATATGAAGGAGTGTTAAAAGTAGACATACAAGAATACAAAAATCCTTCATAAACTTTAGGGGACCAGCCCGCAAGAAAATGCTGTGAGCGTCGTTGAGATGAAAATATGAGAGTCGTAAAATGTTCGATGAACATCTCAACATTTTTTTTATTGATAAATGAGTTCTGTGAAAGAACTCTGCAAGGGAATAGGACCCTGAGTTGAAGACCGTTGAGGAGTTGATGTTAAGTAAATAAAGAGGTTGACTTTGAAATTAAGAGAATCTAATATCCAGGTGTATTGGAAGTTTTAGAAGAAGATGAGGTTGAATTCGTAAAAATATCTTTTGTAAGTGAGGTTGAATTCGTAGAATTAATTCTAGAAGATGGAGTTAAATTCGTAAAAATTCTGATAGAAGGAGCTAAATTCGTAGAAATTCTCGTAGAAGGGATTAAATTCGTAGAAATTCTCGTAGAAGGGATTAAATTCGTAGAAATTCTCGTAAAAGGGATTAAATTC
>OZ001260.1:11939630-11944630 GCA_963924015.1 Macrophya annulata
AATTTAGAGTCTTTTCTTGCGAGGAAGCACTTTCCTCAGGCTAAAATAGCCTAATTCCCGTAAATTCACGCCTAATATTGTATCGAGCCGAACTGCTGTAAATTTTGTTATATTTAGTTGTATTATTTTTCGAAAATCTAATTCTTGTATATGATTTATTGCTTTCCCGGAATTATCCGAGCTTTTCCTGAACTATAATTTGCATTGTATAGCTTCTGTTTTCGGATTTATTGTTTGTTAACTTTTGATATTCCCGCATTGATGCTGATTGTTTGATGTTTTTCCCGAATTTATTAATAAATCGGTCATGATATTGCTTAACTAACCCTGGTTGCTAAATTATTTAGGTGAATCCAGCCACTCTACCTTTCTTGTTTGATTATGTCCTGAGCTATCTGGCACATTCCGCCGTAAACTCTAAATTTTTAGCTTTTCTATAGTTTGAGCGACGTGAAAACGTCTGGCGCCCAACTGATTAATTTTATAGTATTTCTTTGTCAATTAGAGTGAACGCCGAAGGGCACGGTTTTTGAGATTGAACACCTAAAAATCGAAACCACCGTTGCAATATGTATGTATGTATGTATATATATATATATATATATATATATATATATATATATATATATATATATATATATATATATATATATATATATATATATATATATATATATATATATATATATATATATATATATATATATATATATATATATATATATATATATATATATATATATATATTGTTACGAAAGTAATACACCCCTCACATATATATTTCGCACGCTCTAGTAGTCATCTTAAATAAAAGATGTTAACATCATTCCCTTGTTCACTGTTACTAATCACGACGTTTATTGTAAATAACAGTCTTGTTCTAGACCTTAAACTGAACACACGTATTAAAAATACAACCCAAACCTTTACCCAAATATCTCCAAACTCCATTTATTGTCTATTTACTCTTGTTTATTCACCTAGAGAACCCCTCAATTAATTTACGGACCTCCTAGACCCCCGTCCGTAACATTTGGTGTCAGAAGCGCGACTTCTGGGTGATTAAGACAAGTAAACTAGACTGAAAAAGATGCCTAATACGCGTCAAACTCGAACTACCGAATCTACTTCGACTGCGGCTGAGACCGCATCTCCTATTCCGACTACCCAACCCTCCATCCAATCTCCTCCGCAAGACCCGATGGCCTTTCAGATGGAGCTTTTTCAAATCATGATGAGGGAGCAGAGAGAGACCCAGCGAGAAGACCGCGACACCATTCTCTCTTCCTTATTTTCAGCACAACGAGAGGAACGAGAAGCACAACGACAACAGTCCGAGACCCTCCTATCCTCGATACTCTCAGCCCAACAGAGACAGTCCGAGACCCTCCTTTCCACCCTCCTCACCTCCCAGATCGCCATCCAAAAGAGCCTGGAAACCTTGGGAACCCGGATCACAGACACCCGACCTTCTCCGATCCCAACTCCGCGAAGACTCTCCCTGGTCCGAGATCGTCTTCAAGAGCAACCCTCACTAGAGACAAGGTCTGTGCCTAATCATGGGGGAAGAACTCCCCCTACTTCGTCCAGACCAAGATTGAACGAAACGGTTCCGATGGTGCCGATCGTTCAATCAATTAGCCAAAACGACTGCGTCGAATTAACGGCGCAGGACGAAATAACAGAGAGAAGTCTGAGACAAATGTGTGGCGATCACCCCTCGAGATCTGCAAATCCGAGTTCGCCTCACATTCAAACTAATAATCTAAATAATTCTTCACATTTAACCTCACCTATAACAGGTGATTCTACGAATTTAGTACCCTCTACGAGAATTTCAACAGATTTAAACCCTTCTACGAGAATTTCTACGAATTTAGTACCTTCTACGAGAATTTCAACGAATTTAAACCCTTCTACGAGAATTTCTACGAATTCAAACCCCTCTACGAGAATTTCTACGAATTTAACTCCATTATCTACAAACAATTCTACAGAATATACCTCTACAGACTCAACCCCATCTCCTTTCGAAGACCTTTTACGAAGATCTTCAGAACATCCACGAGAGTCTGATAAAAAAGATTTCCTTTCTCTTATGAAAGACTTTAAGATTTGCTTCGCCAAGAATTCAGGCGATATCGGACGTTGTACCCTAGTCAAACATAAGATTGACACTGGTGACAACGTTCCTTTTAAACAGGCAGCAAGGAGGCTTCCTCTCAACGGGAGGGACGAAGTAAACAAGTTGGTTGAAGACATGCTCGCCAACGATGTAATAGAACCCTCCTCCGGTCCATGGGCATCCCCTATTGTTTTGGTAAACAAAAAAGACGGATCAAAACGGTTCTGCATAGATTATCGAAAACTCAACGATCTAACCAAAAAGGACTCTTACCCCCTGCCGAAGATCGAAGAAACTCTGGACCTTCTATCCGGAGCTCAATGGTTCAGCACTATAGATCTGCAGAGTGGTTACTGGCAGATTGAAATGGACCCTGCCGATAAGGAAAAGACTGCTTTTGTTCCTGGTCTTGGGGGATTATGGCAATTCAAAGTTATGCCTTTTGGACTTTGTAATGCACCAGCAACATTTGAGAGAGCTATGGAGACTACTCTTCAAGGATTGTCTGGGAAGATTTGCTTGGTATACTTAGATGACGTTATTGTTTTTGGGAAGACTTTTAAAGAACAAGTCGAAAACCTCCGACAAGTTTTCCAACGTCTTCAACAAGTAGGACTGAAAATGAGTCCAAAGAAATGTCACCTCTTTCAAAAAGAAGTAAGCTTCCCAGGACACATAGTTTCGGCCTCCGGAGTAAAAACTGATCCTTCAAAGATAGAAAGAGTAATAAATTGGCCTCGACCTACAAATAAAGAACAAATTCAGAGCTTCATCGGACTTTGTACATACTACAGGAGATTCGTTAAAGGATTTGCTACTGTCGCAAGACCTCTCCATCACCTTACTGGATTGAAGACCCCCTTCGATTGGAATCAAGACTGCGAAGAAGCTTTCTCTCGTCTGAAGACTTGTCTAACTTCCTCTCCGATTTTAGCTTATCCAGAAGTAAACCTTCCTTTTATTTTAGACTCTGACGCTTCTTTAACAGGTATAGGCGGAGTTCTATCTCAAGTACAGGAAGGTCAGGAAAAAGTAATTAGTTATTTTAGCAGAGTTCTTAGTAAAACTGAGAAAAACTATTGTGTTACCCGTCGAGAACTCCTAGCAGTAGTTAAATCCATTACTCATTTTCATCATTTTCTTTATGGGAAGAAATTCTTAATCCGTACTGACCACGCTTCACTAAGATGGTTACTTTCTTTTAAAGCACCAGAAGGCCAAGTCGCTAGATGGATAGAGACCTTAGGTCAGTATGAATTCGACATTCAACATCGCGCCGGAACTCTACATGGGAACGCCGACGCCTTATCTAGAAGACCTTGTGACGACTCTTCAGAATGTAGACAGTGTATTCGTCTAGGAAAACAACAGATCCCGTCAATCAAAATCAGAATGATTTCCTTAGACGGAGACAAAGAAGATTGGAAGACCCTTCAAGCTGAAGACGAAATATTATCTAAGATAAAATTCTGAAAGGAATCTGGGATTAAACCAGAGTGGCAAGAAATTTCGTCTTTACATCAGCATTTAAAAATCTACTGGGCTCAATGGGAATCTATTTACCTCAATGAAGAACTATTATGTAGAAAATGGGAATCACCAGACTCCAAGTTCTACAGATGGCAGGTTCTAGTTCCAAAGAAAAAGATAATCTCAATCCTTTCGGAACACCACAATTCACCCTCAGGAGGACACTTCGCCACCAACAAGACTCTTGGAAGGATTAGAGAAAGATATTTTTGGGCCTGCTGTCGTCAAGACGTTGATAACTGGTGTCGTACTTGTGACATTTGTCAAGCTAAAAAAGGGCCTCGAGAGAGAGGAACAAGCAAACTTCAAATTTATAACGTAGGGGCTCCTTTCGAAAGAATAGCGATGGACATTTTGGGACCTCTACCTCTCTCTCGCAACGGTAATCGTTATGCTTTAGTAATAGCAGATTATTTTACTAAATGGCCAGAAGTAATTCCCATTCCCAATCAAGAAGCTGAGACAGTAGCCAGAGTATTTATAAAGGAATTTATCTGCCGATATGGAACCCCACTAGAAATTCATACTGACCAGGGTAGAAATTTTGAATCAATTTTAGTATCAGAGATCTTTAAAGTTCTAGGTGTTAGGAAAACTCGTACTACCCCTCTGCATCCTCAGTCAGATGGTATGGTAGAACGCCTAAATAGAACTCTTCTTCGATATCTTTCCTCATATGTAGATAGAGATCAAAGAAATTGGGATGAATGGATTCCACTCTTTGTGTTGTCTTACAGATCAGCTGTTCATGAAGCGACAGGTCATACTCCTGCTTCAATGCTGATGGGAAAAGATCTTAGCTTACCTTCAGATTTAGACAAAGGCCCTTTACCTTCGCAGGAACCTCTGCGTTCCGATTTTGTTATTTCCCTTCAAGAAAGGTTAGAAAATATTCATAACTTTGCTCGGAATAAGATTCAGGTAGTTTCTGACCGATTAAAAGCTCGTTATGATGTCAGGTCTCGAAATCTTCAATTCGGACCTGGAGATTTAGTTTGGCTTTTTCAGCCACGAAGAGAGAAGGGACGTTGTCCAAAGCTTCAATCCAATTGGGAGGGACCTTATGTAATTAAAGATAAAATCAATGAAGTTGTGTATAGAATACAACGTTCTACTCGTACTAAACCTAAAATCGTTCATTTGGATCGTCTAGCTCCTTATGAGCAGAGGCTTCCTTCCCTAAACGATTAATTTGGGCAAATTTGAATCCTTTTCTCTCCTAATATTCCCTTAGGTATTTGTTTTCATCTGCTTCTAGGTGGTCTGGCGTTCTACCATTTGGAATTGTTCGCCCTACAGACAGACCCCTAATCATCGTCGTCGAGGGAAATATTGGATGTGGGAA